>PVLC010002038.1:88837-124472 GCA_004027655.1 Graphiurus murinus
TTTGCAGGGAAATGGATGCAACTGGAAAACATTATGTTAAGTGAGATTAGCCAGTCACAAAGAGTAAAGAAACATATGTTCTCCCTAATATGCGGATGTTAGGGAGTAGATGGGACATAAGAGGGTCCCCAGATGAAAAAGTAGAGACCCTCGATAAACAAAGAAGTAGACTTAACCGAAGGGAATGGACGGGGGTGGGAGGGGAGAGCATACTAAGGCACATGATGTACTTACACAATTATATCAAGATCACTCACTGAACTAAACTTGAGAGGGCGAGAGGGCGAGGGAGCGGGGTGGGAATTGGGGATAGGGTCAGATGAGAAATGTGTGCACATTTGTCTTTATCAATTTGTACCTAACAAAAATTTATAAATACAAAGCATGAATTATCACAATAAAAAAAGAAAAAAAATCATTGCAATAGTAATTGTTGGAATTTTATAGAAATATTTCATATATACTATTTTTAGTGAGTTTGAAATTATTATTACTTCCAACAATAATTTAAATGATACATCATTTAAGTTACTATGTTACTAAGAGCTTCCAGTGTTGGCAAACTAAATACAAATACTAGTATTTGTGTTAATTGTCAAGAATATAAACAATAAAACATGACTGCAAGAATATAGGGAAATAGGAACTTTTATACATAGTTGGTAGAATTGTAAATTCCACAGTGGCATCACTATAGAAGTTAGTCAAAAAACTAGGAATGGAACCAACATATTATATAGCCATACCACACCTTGGTGTCTTTTCTAAAGAATTAAAGTTAAAATATTATAGTAATACATGCATACTCATGTTTATAGTAGTGCAATTCGCAATAGCCAAATTATAAGACCAATCCAGGTGCCCATAAACAGATGAGTGGATAAATAAACTGTGGAATATTCACACAATGGCATTCTACTTAGCCATAAGGAAGAGCAAAATTACTATGTAATTTTCAGGAAAATGGATAGAACTAGAGAATATTATGCAAAGTCAGATCAGCCAGTTGGAGAAGCTAAAGGGTTGTATGTTTTCTCTCCTATGTGGAAGCAAGAGAGAAATTAGTAAACAAAAGAGAATTTTTGTGGTACTGGGGATGGGCACCAGGGTCCTTCTACCTCTGGGATATACCCCCAGACCTATTTTATATTTTTCAATTGGAAGTAATGTCTCACTAAGTTGCTGAGCCTCAATAAGTTGTTGAGGCTGGCTGATCCTCCTGTCTCAGCCTCCCAAATACTGGGTTTACAAGCATGTACCACCAAGCCTGGCTTAAAAAGAGACTTTAAATAATGTGGAGAGAGGAGCAGGGCGTGGTGGCGCATGCTTGTAATCCCAGCATTCGGGAGGCTGAGACCGGAGGATCCGGGTTCGAGACCAGCCTCAGCTACCTAGTGAGGCACTCCGCAACTTAGTGAGACTCGGTTTCAAAATAAAGAATAAAAAATAGGGCTGGGGGTGTAGCTCGGAGGTAGAATGCCCCTGAGTTCAATCCCCAGTACTGCAAAATAATAATAATAATAATAATAATAATAATAATAATAATAATAATAATGTGGAGAGAGAACTATAGAATAGTGGAATTGAATTGGGGGAGAGATTTGAATGGGAAAAAGGAGGAAGGATGGAGAAAGGAAACAATTCAAGTAATACTATAGCAATATATGAAGGTATTTGTATCAATTTCACTAACATGTACAGGGAGGGAAGAGGGGCCATCAGGGTGGGATGGAGAAGGAAATGTACCACCAGCTGTTTCCATATATGTCTGTCTGCATCACATTGAACCTCACTGTGATGCATAATTGCAGTGCACTAATAAAAGTAGTTTTTAAAAAAGGGCAACAATGATTAACCTCACCAGATGACCTTTACTTTGAATTTCAACTTAGTAACTGAGAAATAGTCAATTTGATATTATCAATAATAGTATATTTTTATTTTTAGATATTTGTTTTTATTAATTAAAATGTAACCATATTTTATTTACTCATATTGGTTTGCATCTTTGGATAGTAATATTTTGTTATAATATTTTCTTTTATATATTCTCAGTTTCCATTGAGGAAATCAAAATAGTTGCTTCACACTGTGATATGGATAAGTAGCTTTTATCAAAAAAGATGTAATGTTATTAATAATATACAACTAGTAACTTATTTTAAATCATTACTAGAATATTTTATACTTTCAAAAGTCTACTTAAAGGGATAATATTATCCTTTCATGTATATTCTGAGAAATGATTAATTTTATATGCTTAATTTTAATTTTATTGACAGTAAGGAGCATTGTACAATGTTAGAGATGGTGCTTAATGTCAGAATAAAATATTCATTAAAAATAATGACCAAAATGAGATGTTTCTAATGCTTTGGTCTTGTGTACCTTCATTTTAATAAATCATTCCATATTCTGGATGATAACTGATATCACCATCACAAGGCTAAATTTTATTGAAATCACAGTCTTTTTCTGAAAAATTACAAGATCCCATGTCTGTTCTTTGAAACTTTCTCTTGATTTTCATGGTTATTAAAATATCACTAATAGTAGTTAGGGAGATTCATGTAAATGTCCTTTCACCCCCTTGAGATATTATTTAGTTAGATTAAGAGAGGCATTTAGAACAGCATTGTATTAACTTATGTTGTACCAATCTTTTATTTTAACTGCTTTTCAATACAAGTAATATTTATCTTGATAGAAAATACAAAATTAAAATAGAAAGTTATATGTATCTATTACTTCTTTGTCCTTCCATCAGAACAATATCATTAGGTCCAAGAAAGGACATCTTCCTTATTTGATAAGTAAGATTCTCTTGGTAGATTCTGGAGAACAACCGTGAAACAAAGGGATATCATTATTTAAGAAATGAGTGGAGAAGAAATAACCCACAAATAAGACATAGTGACATCTGACATCTTTTTTGTTGTTTGTTTTTTTTCTCACTTCATTAATTTCTATTTTATCTTGTTATCTGATTTTTTTGCATTTTAGCTTCCTTTTTGTATATACAGATGTATGGGATTAGTTTTTGTACATAGTTTTTGTTTTTTTATGCTCTAATAATAGCAACATTTATTAGATTCTAGGTCATTTGTTTTACATACATTACAGTTATCTTATTTATATCTCAGAACAAGCCACTTAATATTCTTTTCTTTTTATTGTAATAATTGGTGCATTGTAAGCATGCATCTTTGTTAGGTACAAGCTGATAATGGCATATGTGCACACATTTCTCATTTAACCCCTTCCCCAATTCCCACCCTGCTCGATTGCACTCCCTCCTTCTCAAGTTCAGTTTAGTGAATGACCCTGATATAATTGCATAAGTACATTGTGAGCATTAGGGTGCCCCCCCCCACTGCATCCAATCCCTTCGGTTAAGTCAACTTCTTTGCTTATCGAGGGTCTCTACTTTTTCATCTGGAGACCCTCTTATGTCCCATCTTCTCCCTAGCATCCGCAAATTAGGAAGAACATATGCTTTTTTACTCTTTGTGACTGGCTAATCTCACTTAACATAATGTTTTCCAGTTACATCCATTACCCTCCAAATGACATGATTTTGTTCTTTATTGTTGAGTAAAACTCCATTGTGTACATATCCCATAGTTTTGTAATCCATTCATCTGTCCATGGACATCTTGACTGCTTACATAGTTTGGCTGTTGTGAATTGATCAGCTATAAACATAGATACACATGTGTAGGTCTGATAGTTTGGTTTCCATTCTTTTGGGTAGACACCCAGAAGTGGTATATCTGGATCATATGGTAGGTTCATTTCCATTCATCTGAGTATCCTCCATACTGTATTCTGAAGTGGTTGCACTAGTTTGTAATCCCACCAACAATGTATTAGAGTTCCCACTTCTCCACACTCTTGCCAGCATTTGTTGTCGTTAGTGTTTTTTATGATTGCCATTCTGATTGGAGTTAGGTGAAATCTCAAGGTAGTTTTGATTTGCATTTCTCTGATCACTAATGATGTGGAACATTTCCTCATACATTTATTGGCCATTTGTATTTCTTTTGTGAAGTGTCTATTTAGATCCTTTGCCCATTTTTGACTGGGTTATTTGTTTTCTTAGCTGTGATTTTCTTGAGTTCTTTGTATATCCTAGATATTAGACCTCTATCTGAAGAGTAACTGGCAAAAATTTTCTCCCACTCTGTGGGCTCTCTGTTGAGGTTCTTGATAGTTTCCTTTGCTGCACAGAAGCTCTTCAGTTTAATGCAATCCAATGTATTCATCTTTCTTTGAGTTGCTTGTGCTTTGGGGAACTTTTTGAGAAATTTTTTACCTGTGCCTATGTGTTGAAGTGTGGGTCCCTCTTCAAGTAGCTGCACGGGCTCTGGCCTAAATTCCAGGAGTTTGATCCACCTTGAGTTGACTCTTTTGCAGGGTGAGAAAGTGGGGTTTATTTCCAGTTTCCTGCATATGGTTAACCAGTTTTGCCAACACCATTTGTTAAAGAGGCTACCTTTTTTCCAGTGTATATTTTTGGCTCCTTTGTCAAAAATCAGTTGACTGTAAGCACATGGTTCTTTTCCTGAGTCTTCTATTCTGCTCCATTGGTCTATGTGTCTGTTTTGGGGCCAATACCATGCTGTTTTTATTACGGTGGCTTTGTAGTAAAGTTTGAAGTCAGGTATTGTGATACCTCCTGCATGGTTCTTGTTGCTAAGAACTACCTTGGCTATCCTGGGCTTTTTGTTGTTCCAGATGAATTGAAGGACTTATTTTTTATGTCTATGAGGAGTGCCCTTGGTAATTTCATGGGTATTGCATTGAATCTGTAGATCACTTTTGGGAGGATGGCCATTTTGATGATATTTATTCTGCCTATCAAAGAGCATGGTAGATCCTTCCATCTACTAAGGTCTTCATCGATTTCCTTCTTCAACTTTTTATAGTTTTCCTTATAGAGGTCTTTTACCTCCTTGGGTAGGTTTATCCCTAAGTATTTTATTTTTAGGGGTGCTATTGTGAGTGGAATTATTTTCTGGATTTCTCTTTTGGTGGATTTATGGTTGACATACAGAAAATCATCTGATGTTTTAAGATTGATTTTGTATCCATACACTTTGCTGGATTTGTCGATCAGTTGTATAAGTCTATTGGTTGAGTTTGTTGGGTCTTCTAAGTATAGTATCATGTCATCTGCAAAAAGGGATAGTTCATTCTTCTTTCCCTATTTTTACCCCTTTGATTTCCTTCTCTTGCTTATTGCTCTGGCTAGAGTCTCAAGTACTATATTGAACAGAAGAGGTGATAATGGACATCGTTTTCTTGTTCCTGTTTTTTAGTGGGAACTCTTACAGTTTCTCTTCATTTAATATGATATTGGCTATGGTCCTGTTGTATATTGCCTTAATGATGTTGAGATATGTTCCTTCTATTCCAATCCTCTGAAGTGCTTTTAGGATGAATGAGTGTTGGATCTTGTCAAATGCTTTTTCACCATCGACTGAGATGATCATATGATTTTTGTCTTTGATTCTGTTTATGTGGTGAATTACAAGGATTGTTTTTCATATGTTGAACCAACCTTGCATCCCTGGGATGAACCCGACTTGGTCATGGTGTATAATTTTCTTGATGTCGTTTTGAATGTGCATTGCTGGTATCTTGTTTAGCAATTTTGCATCTAAATTGATCAGTGATAAAGGCCTATAGTTTTCTTTTCTTGAGCTGTCTTTATTTGTCTTTGGTATTAATGTGATGTTGACTTCATAGAATGTGTTTGGGAGGGTCCGGTTTCTTTCTATATCATGGGATAGTTTGAGGAGTATTGGGATTAGCTCTTCTGTAAATTTTTCATAAAATTCTCTTGGAAAACCATCTGGCCGTGAGCTTTTGTTTGATGGTAAACTCTTTATTGCAGTTTTTATCTCTTTGATTTTTATTGGTTGATTTAAGTTTTATATATCTTTTTGATTCAATTTAGGAGGGTTGTATGTATCTAAAAAATTGTCAATTTCTTCCAGATTTTCCATTTTGTTGGAGTATAGTTTTTCCAATAGTTTCTGATGATCCTCTGTATTGCCGCACTGTTGCTGGTAATATCACCTTTTTCATCTCTTATTTTGGCAGTTTGGGTTGATTATCTCTTTCTTTTGGTTAGGTTGGCCAATAGTTTATCGATCTTGTGTATTTTTCAAGAAACCAGCTTTTGGTTTTGTTGATTTTTGTATTGTTTTTATTGTCTATTTCATTAATTTCTCCTCTGATTTTCATAACTTCCTGTCGTCTCCTGGCTTTGGGGTTAGACTGTTCTTGTTTTTCAAGGGCTTTTAGCTGTGTCATTAAGTTATTTATTTGATGATTTTTTGTTCTTCTTATGTGGGCACCCAGTCCTATAAATTTTCCTCTGAGCACTGCCTTCAATGTGTCCCAGAGATTTTGATATGTTGTGTCTCTGTTTTCATTGGTTTCTAGGAACTTTTTAATTTCTCCCCTTACTTCTTTAGTGACCCAGTCCTCATTCAGCGATGTGGTGTTTAGTCTCCATGTGTTTACATGGTTTCTCTGGATCTTCTTAGGGTTTATTTCTAGTTTCACTCCATTGTGGTCTGAAAAGATGCAGGGAATTATTTTTTGAATTTGTCAGTGCTTACTTTGTGGCCCAGAATGTGGTCTATTTTGGAGAAGATTGCATGTGCAGATGAGAAAAAATGTGAATTCAACTGTAGTTGGGTGAAAGAGTCTATATGTGTCCAATAGGTCCATTTGGTTTATGGTATTCATTAGGTTTGAGGCATCTCTACTGACCTTTTGTTTAGAAGATCATTCTAGAGATATGAGAGGAGTATTGAAGTCTCCCAGTATTAGTGTATTGGGATCTATGTGTGTCTTTATATCATACAGAGTTTGTTTTATGAAAGTGGCTAAACCTATGTTTGGGGCATAGATGTTGATAATTGTTATTTCCTCTTGCTGAATTGTTCCTTTTACTAGTAAAAAAATGACCTGCTTTGTCTCTTCTGATAAGCTTAGACTTGAAGTCTAATTATCTGATATCATGGTTGCAACTCCTGCTTGTCTTAGGGTTCCTTTGGCATGGATTACCTTATTCCATCCCTTCACCTTTATTTTGTGGGAATCTTTGCTTGTAAGGTGTGTTTCCTGCAGGCAGCATATAGATGGATTCTGGGATTTGATCCATTTTGCCACCTTGTGCCTTTTTATTGGGGGAATTGAGACCATTTATGTTCAATGTGATTATTGAGAGATGCTTTTTAATTCCTAACATTTTGTGTTTTGACATCTGTTTTCTGTGGTGTTTATTCTTATTTGCTTAGTTGTTTGCTTCTTGGAAATTATTGTTTCTCTGATTCTGACGTTTACTCATTAGTTCTTCTTTGTAGTTGACCTCTTTAAGTAGTTTCTCTAGTGCTGGTTTGGAAGACATAAATTCTTTCAGTTTCTGTTTGTCATGGAAGGTTTTTATATCCCCATCAATTTTAACAGAGTGTTTTGCTGGGTATGGGAATCTTGGCTGCAAGTTATTTTCTTTCAGAGTTTGGAATATGTTACTCCAGCCCCTCCTGGCTTTTAAGACTTGATTTAGGAGGTCTGAAGTGATTATAATCAGTTTGCCTCTAAATGTCACTTGGCCTTTTACTTTTGTTGCCTTTAGAATTGTCTGCTTAGCCTCTACATTAGTCAACTTGATTATTATGTGGCATGGTGATCTTCTTCTTTGGTCTTGTCTTGAGGGAGTTCTGTAGGTTTCCTGAACCTGTGTGTCGACCTCTCTTTCATATTTGGAAAATTCCCTGATATTACTTCTTTAAAGAGATTGTTTATTCCATAAGTTTCAACTTCTAATCCCTCTTCTATGCCTATTATTTTTAGGTGAGCTCTCTAAAATTGGCCCAGATCTCTTTGATGTCCAGTTCAAGCTGTCATATTTTTTTTTCTAAATTATGTACTATAGATTCACTTTTGGAATGGTCATCTTCTAAGAGTGTTATTCTGTTTTTCATGTGATCTAATGTACTGTTTATAGTTTGTATTGTTGCCTTCATTTCAGTTATTTCATCCTTCACTTCTTTCAGTGCTTCTCTTTGGTTCTTTTTCAGGTCATCAAATTCTTTGTTTATTTGTTCCTCTATTTCTTTAAAGCTCTGCCTATATTCTTTCTGAAAATCCTGTATTGGTTCTAGTATTAAAGATCTGAATTGTTCTTCTGGTAATTTCTGTCATTTTGGGTTGGTAAGATCTGTTATTGAGGGGTTGTGGTAGTTCATTGTTTCTTTGGTAATTTTCCTTCCCATGGTTTCCCTGTTCTTAGATTTATATTTTTGCTGCTCTTGCAAGTTTTCTCATCCCATCTCTGCAGTGGGGGTTTAGAGGAGTCTGATAGTATATACAGGGACAGGTTGTGTTTAGTGGTGAAGGTTGGGTGAGAAATCACAGTGATGAATTCAAGTATAGAGTAGAGAGTATGGTTCAGCGGAATAAGAAGTTCGGTGGGTTGAGGTGATATATTGTAAAGAATAGAAATGGAAGATATGTCGGGAGATTCTGGTAGTCAATATAGAGCTTTGAGTGTGGTAGTATGAGATGGTCTTGATATGAGACAGGAAGAAAGGGAAAAGAAAAGAGTGGAGGAAAAGTGTTGAGGAGAGGAATATAGATGGGAGAGAGGGAAGGAAGCTTGTAAAAGGGGTAAGGAGGGGATTCAACAAACTAAGCAAGAAATAACAAAGCAAACAATTATCCAAACAAACATAAATCAAGGCAGTAAAAAACAAAAACAGAGTAAAAACAGATAAAACACAACATAAAAAACCCCAAAGCCAAAAAACAACAAGACACAAAAACAAAAGCCCTGCTAGTTCTTAAGTACAGAGCTTAAATTTTTGAGAGTGTCTCTGGTATCGGGCACCCCAGGTTGAACCCTCAACCATGAGGCCCCAATAAAGATGCTGTCTGAATGTTGCTGGTTCGAACCTCTCTTTATTATATCTCTCTCTCTCTGGGATCAAGGGCACTACACAAGCAGTAACAAACACAGCACAGAAGTCATCTCTACAAATAGTGCCTTTCCAACAGACTCCCAATAACCTCTCTCTCTAGCAATCCGTCTTCCACTAGCAACCCACAACTTTTCCTCCCAGAACTTCCCCAGCAACCCACTCCAGCCTTTCCCCAACAGCAACTCTTTCCCTAGCAACAACAACAACCACAACCCCTCCCTTGGTGAGAGGAGGAGACTCTTAAAGCCGCGCAGGGCCTAAGCCACGAGGCGTCTCATACAGCTCTCACCTGGACCGGCCACGAGCCGGGCGGGCTGGTGCATGCGCTCTGGAGTGGGGCAGCCCCAGAATGTTTTCCACCTGCAGCTGCTTCTGGCACTCTGCCAGGTGCCATCTAGAGGCGAGGTCTAGCCGGCCGGACTAGGCCCCCGACATCTGGCATTTTTCTTTGCTCTGTCAGTGCAGGCAGGGGTTCCACTGATGCTTCTCCTGCTGCTAGCTTATGTTTCTGGGCTCTCCACAGGGCCTGTCTGTGTCTCTCTCTCTCTCTGCCTTTGCTGGTGACAGGAGTGCGATCTAAATGCCGGACATTTTCAGATGCCCTATGTGCACTGGGTTCTTCCTGCACTTCTGTTCCTGTCTATTCGCTTGAAGGGTGGGTGCCTGAGTCTGTCCTTTGTATAGGGCCCCCCACCCCCCCACCCCGGGGGTGCAATCCAACTTACGGATCCCTGCTACTCGGATTCTATTGTTGCTTACTCCGCTTCTGGTCGCTGGGGGTGCAGGAGGTTGATGATGGTGTGAGTAGCTTGCAGAATCTTGGCTGGAAAAACGGAGGCATGCAAAATGGTGGCCATAGGTTCGCAGCACTCGTCGGCTCCCTTGTTTTCCCTGGATTCTGTTCAGCTGATCTCTTTGCCTTGTTCAGTCTTCTGCCACTCTGCTCTTCTCTCCTTCAGTTAAGAAGCTGAATTTGCGGCCATTTTGGTTCAAGCTCTGAGGTGGATTTGGTCTTTCCGGCTCTGGAGAGGAGCCCTGAGGTGGTCCCGCGGGAGCTTACACTGGTCGTCCCATGCATTCAGGTCGCTGTGGATGATGCGAGGATCCCTGCCTAGGTAGGGCGTGGAATCCAGGTGGTACTTACTCCTCACCTGGTCGCTAGGTCCGCCATGGTGTTTTTCGATCCCGGAGTCTGGCTGGCCTGCACAGCTCCAGGGCCCGGCTCCACGGCCTGGTTCCACGGCCTGGCACTGAGCAGCCACGTGGCAGTCTCCTTTGCTGTCCCTGATCAGCTCTCTGGGTCTTTAATTGTGGTTCAAATTTCGCTGTTTTTGTTGCTTTTTTTCTTCTGTTAAGAAGCTGCTTTTATGGCAAATTTGATTCGAACTGACAGTGCCTGGGGAGAGGTGTTTCACTCAGACACTATCTTGAATCCCCCCTGTAAATAGTTTTTGTATCATCTACACAATGTCTTTCTGTTAAAGGCACTCAAACTTTATTAAGTGCAATAATTCATAAAATATTTTATTTCATTCCTATTGCTTTATGAGAAAATTGTATATTTAGATCACAAAAATTCAATTCAATATTTAAAAATAATTCAAGTTATATACTAGACCCAATTTGCAGAATGCCAGAATCATGTGTACTTAAAAACTATAATGAAAGCCAGGCATGGTGGTACACACTTATAATCCCAGTACTTGGGAGGCTGAGACCAGAGGATCTGGGTTCTCAGCCAGCCTCAGCTACTTAGTGAGGCCCTCCACAATTTAGTGAGACCTTGTTTCAAAATAAAGAATAAAAAATAGGGCTGGGGGTGTAGCTCAGAGGTAGAATGCTAAGTACCACAAAAACAAACAAACAAAAACTATGATGAGTTAATAAAGAAATGTGGATCATAAAAGATGTTTGCACAAAATAAGACAATGATATAAAATACAGAGTGGGTGTTTAAAACCACTTTAAATTTTGAAAAGAACAAAAAATTTCTTTTTTATTTTTTAATTGGTGCATTGTAATCATACATCTTTGTTAGGTAGAAACTGATAAAAGCATATATGAACACATTTGTCATTTAACCCTTCCCCAATTCCCGCCCCACTCCCTAGCTTTCCCTCCTAATCAGGTTCACTTTAGTGATTGGCTTTGATATATTTGTAAAAGTACATCATGTGTATTAGGGTGTCCCTGCCAATCACCTTCAGTTAAGTCAATTTCTTTGCTCACCTAAGGTTTCTCCTTCATCATCTGGAGTCATTCTTATGCCCCATCTTCTCGCTAGCTTCCACATATTAGGGAAAGCATATAATTTTTTACTTTTTGTGACTGGCTAATCTCACTTAACATAATGTTTTCCAGTTCCATTAATTTCCCTGCAAATGACATGATTTTGTTCTTCTTTATGGCTGAGTAAAATTCCATTGTGTACATATCCCACAGGTTTTTTTTTTTTTTTTTTTTTTTTTGTTGTACTAGGGATTGAACTCAGGAGCATTCTACCTCCAAGCTATTTTTTATTCTTTATTTTGAAACAGGATCTCACTAAGTTGTGGAGGGCCTCACTAGGTAGCTGAGGCTGGCTGTGAACCCAGATCATCAGGTCTCAGCCTCCCAAATGCTGGGATTACAAGTGTGTGCCACCATTCCTGGCTATCCCACATTTTTATAATCTATACATCTGTTGATGGACATCTTGGCTGGTTACATAGTTTGGCAATTGCGAATTGTGCAGTTATAAACATAGATACACATGCATAAGTCTGTTAGTTTGGTTTCCATTCTTTAGGGTAGATACCCAGAACTAGTATTGCTGGATCATATTCTAGGTTCATTCCCATTTTTCTGAGGATCCTCCATTCTGTTTTCCAAAGTGGTTGCACTAATACGCAATCTCACCAATAAGGCATTAGGGTTACCACTTTTCCACACCTTCGCCAACATTTGTTGTTGTGTTTTTGATGGTTTTCATTGTAAATGGGCTAGGTGAAATCTCAGGGTAGTATTGATTTGCATCTCCCTGACTGATAATTATGTTGAACATTTCCTCATACATTTATTGGTCGTTTGTATTTCTTTTGTGAAGTGTCTATTTAGATCTTTGCCCATTTTTTTGATTGGGTTATTTGTTTTCTTAGCTGTGAGTTTCCTGAGTTATCTGTATATTCTAGATATCAGTCCTCTACCAGAAGAGTAGCTGGCAAAACTTTTCTCCCACTCTGTGGTCTCTCTGCTGAAGTTCTTGATAGTTTCCTTTGCTGTGCAGAAGGTGTTCAGTTTAATGAAATCCCATGTATTGATCTTCCTATAAGTTGCATGTGCTTTTGGGGTCTTGTTTAGAAAGTTTTTACCTGTGCCTATGTGTTCAAGTGTTGGGCCTATGCGCTCTTCCAGTAGCTGCAAGGTCTCTGGCCTGACATCTTGAGTTGACTCTTGTGCAGGTTGAGAAAGTGGGGTTTATTTTCATTTTCCTGCATATGGTTATCAAGTTTTTCCAACACCATTTGTTAAAGAGGTTATCTTTTTTTCCAGGGTAGGTTTTTGGTTCCTTTGTCAAAAATCAATTGACTGTAAGCATGTGGGTTTGTTTCTGAATTTTCTATTCTGCTCCATTGGTCTATATGTGTGTTTTTTTGCCAATACCATGCTGTTTTTATTACTGTTGCTTTGTAGTTGAGTTTGAAGTCATGTATTGTGATGCCTCCTGCATGGTTCTTGTTGCTAAGAACTACTTTGGCTATTCGTGGCTTTTTTGTTGTTCCAAATGAATTTGAGAACTGATTTTTCTATGTCTGTGAGGATTGACCTTAGTAATTTAATGGGTATTGCATTCAGTATGTAGATCACTTTTGGGAAGATGGCCATTTTGATGATATTTATACTGCCTATCCAAGAGCATGGAAGATCTTTCCATCTTCTAAGGTCTTCATCAATTTCTTTTTTTGAACATTTTATAATTTTTTATAGAGGTCTTTTACCTCTTTGGTTAGGTTTATCACTAAGTATTTTATTTTTGGGGGTGCTATTGTGAGTGGAATTGTTTTCTGGATTTCTTTTTTCAGTGGACTTATGGTTACCATACAGGAATGCTTCTGATTTTTTAAGATTGATTTTGTATCCAGACACTTTGCTGAATTTGTTAATCAGTTGTATAAGTTTTTTGGTTGACTTTGTTGGGTCTTCTAAGTAGAGTATCATACCATCTGAAAAAAGGGATTTTTTTTAGTTCTTCTTTCCCTATTTTTACAACTTTGATTTCCTGTCTTGCTTTATTTCTCTGGAGAGAGTCTCAAGGACTATATTGAACAGAAGTGGTGATAATGGACATCCTTGTCTTGTTCCTGTTTTTAGTGGGAACTCTTGCAGTTTTTCCCAATTTAATATGATATTGGCTGTGGGCCTATACCTCTATGATGTTGAGGTATGTTCCTTGTATTCTGATTCTCTGCAGTGCTTATAGCATGAATTGGTGTTGGATTTTGTCAAATGCTTTTTCAGCATCAATTGAGATGATAATGTGGTTTTTGTCTTTGATTCTGTTTATTGGTGAATTACATGGATTGTTTTTCAAATGTTGAACCAGGCTTTCATCCCTGGGATGAACCCATCTTTGTCATGGTGTATAATTCTCTTGATGTGGTTTTGAATGCACATTGCTAGTATTTTGTTTACCAGTTTTTCATCTAAGTTAATCAGTGATCTAGGCATATAGTTTTCTCTTCTCAAGCTTTCTATATTTGGCTTTGGTAATAATGTAATTTTGGCTTCATAGAATGTGTTTGGGGGGTCCCATTTATTTCTATTTCATGGAATAGTTTGAGGAGTATTGGAATTAGCTCTTGTATAAATGATTTACAAAATTCACTCAGAAAACCACCTGGCCCTGGCCTTTTGATTGATGGTAAACTCTTTATTGCTGTTTGTATCTCTTTGATTGCTATTGGTCAGTCTAAGTTTCCTATATCTTCTTGACTCAATTTAGGAAGGTTAAAAGTGTCTAGAAATTTGTCAATTTCTTCTAGATTTCCCATTTTGTTGGAGTATAGTTTTTCAAAGTCGTTTCTGACAATCCTCTGGATTTCCACATTGTCAGTGGTAATATCACTTTTTCATCTGTTATTTTATTAATTTTGGTTGATTCTCTCTTTCTTTTGGTTAGATTGGCTAATGGTTTATTTATCTTGTTGATTTTTTTCAAGAAACTAGCTTTTGGTTTTGTTGATTTTCTGTATTTTTAAAAATTTTCTACTTCATTAGTTTCTGCTCTGATTTTCATAATTTCCTGTCTTCTAATGGCTTTGGGGTTAGACCATTCTTGTTTTTCAAGAGCTTTGAGCTGTGTCATTAGGTTATTTATTTGGTGATTTTCTGTTCTTCTTATGTGGGCACCTAGTCCTATAAATTTTCCTCTGAGTACTGCCTTCAAGGTGTCCCAGAGGTTTTGATATGTTGTGTCTCTGTTTTCATTGGTTTCTAGGAATTTTTTAATTTCTCCCCCGATTTCTTCTATGGCCCATTCCTCATTCAGCAGTGTGGTGTTCAGTCTTCATGTGTTGACATGGTTACTCTGGGTCTTCTTATAGTTGATTTCTAGTTTCATTCCAATGTGCTCTGAAAAAATTCAGGGAATTATGTTACATTTTTTTAATTTGCCAGTGCTCACTTTGTGGCCCAGAATGTGGTCTATTTTGGAGAAGGTACCATGGGCAAGTGAGAAAAATGTGAACTCAGCTGTAGTTGGGTGAAATATTCTGTATGTCTAGTAGGTCCATTCAGTTTATAGTATTGTTTAGGTTTGAGGCATCTCTACTGACCTTTTGTTTAGAAGATCATTCTAGAGATATGAGAGGAGTATTGAAGTCTCCCAGTATTAGTGTATTGGGATCTATGTGTGATTTTATATCATGAAGAGTTTGTTATATGAAAGTGGCTGCACGTATGTTTAGGACATAAATGCTGATATTTGTTATTTCCTCTTGCAGTACTGTTCCTTTTACTAGTGAAAAGTGGCCTGCTTTGTCTCTTCTGATAAGCTTAGGCTTGAAGTCTAATTTATATATCATAGTTGCTACTCCTGCTTGTCTTGGAGTTCTATTGTCATGGCTTACCTTACTCCAGTCCTTCACCTTTAGTTTGTGGGAATCTTTGCTTGTAAGGTGTGCTTCTTTCAAGAAGCATATAGATGGATTCTGGGTTTTGATCCATTTTGCCACCTTGTGCCTTTTTACTGGGGAATTGAGGCCATTTATATTCAGTGTGATTATTGAGAGATGATTTCTAATTCCTAACATTTTGAGTTTTGACTTCAGTTTGTGGTAGTATTTGTTCTTCTTTTCTTAGATGTTTGCTTCTGGGATATTATTGTTTCTCTGGTTCTGAGGTTTACATTTTTGTTTTTCTTTGTAGTTAATCTCTAGTGCTGGTTTGGTAGACATACATTCTTTCAGTTTCTGTTTGTCATGGAAGGTTTTTATTTCCTCATCAATTTTGAGAGAGAATTTTGCTGGACAGGAGAATCTTGGCCTCAAGTTATTTTCTTTCAGAGTTTGGAAAATGTTACATATCGAAGCCAGAGCCAGCCTGCTATGTCAGAGAAGCTTGGAGGGAGAAAGTGTGGCTTGAGAAAAACAAAGATAAAAGTTACTTAAGAAAGAGAAAAACAAGGGATAGATTCAGGAAGGCTGACAGTGGATACTGCTATGCCGGACTTTATTTAGCCCAGTCATTATATACTTCTTTGAGCATCAGAATATATGTCAAAGTTAATGTTTTCTCACAATGGTTACATTTTGTGAAAGTTAATCATCTGAGGGTACACAGTTCAAGGAACAAATATGCATGCAATTCATTATTATAACAGCCTGATAAAGTCTGAATAAACCTCTTGATTCCTGGAACTTGAAGCAAAGCAGGGCTTTTGTCCTGAGTCAGTAGTCAGCACATGTTATGGTAGTCTTTATCTCTGTAAAAACAGACTTCTATGCCTGTAAGTCAGCAAAGGCAGACCTTGAGCACTGTCAGTCCCCGACAGTTACTCCAGCCCCTCCTGGCTTTCATGTCTTGGTTTGGGAGGTCTGGAGTGATTCTAATTGGTTTGTCTCTAAATGTCATTGGCCTTTTACTTTTGTTACCTTTAGAATTCTCTCCTTGGCCTCTGCATTAGTCAGCTTGATTATTATGTGGTGTGGTGAACCTCTTCTTTGGTCTTGTCCAGAGGGGGTTCTATATGTTTCCTGTGGCTGTGTGTCAACTTCTCTATGTTTGGAAAATTCTCTGATATTACTTCTTTGAAAAGATGATTTATTCCATTAGTTTCAACTTCTAATCCCTCTTTCATGCCTATTATTCTTAGGTTAGCTGTTTTTAAATTGGCCCAGATCTCATCGATGTCCAATTTATACTGTCAAAATTTTTTTCTAATTTATGTACAATGGATTCATTTTTGGAATGTTCATCTTCTAAGAGTGATATTCTAGTATAATCTACTGTTTGTAGTTTTTATTGATGCCTTCACTTCAATTTTTGCATCTTTCACATCCTTCACTTCCTTCAAGGCTTCTCTAAGATTTCCTGTTCAGGGTGTCAGATTATTTGTTTATTTGTTCCTTTATTTCTTTCTAGCTGTCTCTTTATTCTTTCCAGAAATTTATATCATTTCTACTAAAGATTTGAGTTGTTTTTCTGGTAATATCTGCCATTCTGTGTTGTTGGGTTCTGTTATTGTGGGATTGTGGTGGCTCATTGTTTCTTTGCTATTTTTCCTTCCCATGTTTTTCCTGTTCTTAAACTTATATCTTTGCTGCTCTTGCAAGCTTTCTCTCAATTCATAGGTTTCTCATTTTTACTTTCTCTCTGTGAATAGTATCTTGTACTGAGTTGCAATTACTCTAAGACTTCTTCGGCCCACTCTATTGGTGCCTTTGGTGGGTTTCAGGTGTTGTCTTCTAGGGTCTGTTTGTTGCTTCTATTATGAGAATTTGTCTCAGAGATGTGAGTAGGACAGTTTGTGGTCTCTATGTTTTTAGGCCTGGATGTGGGATGTGTTGAGCTATTCCTTCTATCAGCAGAGGTGATTTTATCCTTAGGTTTTGGCAGTCCTTTCTGGTGGATCACTTCTCTGGTCCAATCCCTACAGTGGGGGGTTAGTACTTAAAAACTATAATGAGTTAATAAAGAAATGTGTATCATAAAAAATTTTTGTACAAAATAAGACAATGTTATAAAATACACAGTGGGTGTTTAAAACCACTTTAGCGTTTAAAAAAAACAAAAGGAGTAATTTCAAATACATTGCCACAAAAATACAATTATGAACTGTCGGTTAAAAATCATATTGATAATAAAATCATTTTAATTTTTTAATGATCAGGAAAAAATATTTTAAACATTTTATTATGTAAGATAATTAATTTTATTATAGATTGATCATTTTTTATCAAAAGGAGTTACAAGACTTGCATTGATAGGAAGTTATTATATTCTTTCCCACTTATAATAATAATGAAAAATTAACTTTTGGTTAGTTTTTTTGGACTGAATATTTTGAAGAATGAATTATTGTTGTAAAGTAGATGTCTGTACTTGAAGCCTTTATATAATCACAATGCTCTTGAACTATGATTTAATTTACTGCCTAATCATTATTAGATCTTACTCTTCTACCTATAACCTCACCAGATATTTCAGCATTTTGTGACTTAAATTCTGTTTTTCTGAATTGCACTCTTTCTGACCCAACATTACTTCACCTGAAATCATCCTTTGTCTACACAATGTCCACACATCTATTTGAAATGTGGCAAATTCACCAAGTTTTAGTGTGTTGTTGATTATCTGCCAAATAGCTGGTTGATATTAATTTTTGCTTTTCTGAAAAATGAGTGTACAAAAATGAGGAAACCAAGTTTAACCTAAAATACTAGCCATGCTAGCAATGGAGACTAACTCTAGTATTATATGAGGGGCTGTGCAGTGTAACTATGGCATATTTCTTGTGGCTAAGTCAGGAATAGAAATGATGCTCCTGATATATCTGTATTAGAATAATAAATACTATATTATTTCCATACAAAATTATTGTTTGTTTGAAATGTTTGAGACAATGCTAGAAATGGACTGCAAATTTCAGCCCCATATGAAAAATAAAATGAGGAAAATATTTTTTCCATTCAATTCTCAGTTCACTTTGTGTTGGGTATCTGATAAATATAATAAGCTATAATAAATCTCCTATGGAGAAAATGACCCTTAAAGTACCATTTTTGCTCTTGCTCACAAAAAGTCTTTTGCTTTCTCAGAGTTTCTTTACCCTAGAAAAAAACACAAAAATAAAAATCTTGGTATCTTAGGTGACTTTGAAGGCAAAAGACAAATACTGGTCCTTAAAAATAATTCACATTTGTGATAAAGCTTAGAATTGATACCTAATAGAGTATTTAAAGATGGCTCTGTCCCACTTTTATGAATATGAGAGACAAGTTATCAATGTTCATTCAGAGACTATTTGGTTCTATGGCTACTAAAAGACTTAATCCCTCCTGGAAAGCTAATTTTTCAAACCAGGCCCTTTGTGCAGATCATTCAAAAACATAGAAATTACATCATTAGAGAAACTCATGTCTTACACTCAAGAAATTATTTTGAACTCCTACATGGAGAACAGAATGCAATCATTACAGAATTCAATGCCATTTTTATTTTCCCAGCTGAAATTGATAATTTCCTTTCTGTCTTCAAAGGTATTATTATTTAAACGAAAAATTATTGCAATTTTAAAAATTATTATGATATTTAGGCTCCTCCCAAGAATGGAAAAATTGCCATAAAACCATAAAGATTTACATATATTAATTTTTTCTTTTTATTTCTAATTTCTTGCCTTTGAAAATCCAGCAATTTCCAAAGAAGTTATTAGGAGAAGAGAAGGACATTGGTTAAAGTGTTACTATAAATGTGATCATTGTTATTAGGTTGATATTACAAGTTATCTACAGAATAGTACATTTTATCTTTATGAAAGATTTTTCTCAAGCCCTTTTATTTACATTTTCTTAGGTTTTACTAAGGATACATCAAATCACTGAAAAAATTTGGTCAGATTGTTGGGTATCCTGGGAGCAAATAAACATTGTTATGAAGGTACAGTTATTAGCCCCCAAAATAAGTTGAAGAAAACCATGTAAGTATCCAATCAAGGAATCAGTGATATTGATTTAAAATTGTCCCTTCTCTACTTATTTCAGCTTAAGATTTTGTTATTATTTCCTGTGACTTAACAGGAAAAGTTAGAGTAGAATTGATGTTTACATGATTTCTAGGATACTTCCTACTATCATTTATGGCCAAAGTATCCCCCAGAGCTTTTTTTTTTTTTTTTTTTTTTTGCATACCATCAGCATTCTTAGAAAATAAATAGATTATGGTCCACAGTCCATTTTGAATGAATCTGTATATACGATATGAAGTAGGAGATTAACTTTTTTTCTTTTCTGTACCCAGTTTATGTAGCAATGTTTACTGAAAAAAAATTCTTTCTCCACTGAATTACCTTGAAAACTTTATATATACATACACACACACAGAGCTGGATCTTAGAAATTTAGGTTGTTTCATTGATTTATTTCTCTATAAAGCAAAAGCAGTTTCTTAGTATGATAGCTTTATAATAAATTGTATAGTCTCCTGACTATTCTTTCTGAAAAAAAATGTTGTATAAGTCCCCTAACTCTGTTCATTCTCAAAAATATTTAGTTTTTTAAAGATACATTTCATTGTAACATCGGTTTTAGATTCAATTAGCTAATTTACATAAAACTTTTTTTTTGTATGTGAGAGGTAGAGATTGAACCCAGGAGCATTCTACCTCAGAGCTATACCCCTACCCCCTTTTTATACTTTGTTTTGAAACAGGGTTTTGCTAGATTGCTCAGAGTATGATTAAGTTGCTGAGGCTGACCTAGAACCTCCAATCTTCCTGTCTCAGTCTCCCAAGTATTGGAATTAAAGGTGTGCACTACCATGCTGGCTAAAACTACTATGTTTTACTTTAAGTTGTATATGGGGGAAATTTTGTATGACTCTATAGATCAGTTTGGAAATAATTTGCCTCATCATTTTGAGTGTCCTAGTACACATTCATTGTATCTTTCAATTTTTTAAGTATAATATAATCACTCTCAGGAATGTTTTATAGTAGAATTTATATCTTTTATTGAATTTATCACAGATATCTTCTGTTTTTGATGTTATTGAAAATCACAGATTTTCAAATTTTCATTTTTACTCTGCTTTGATATTAAAAAGAAATGCTCTTGCTTTTTGTGCATTGTCAGCTTGCTCAGTTCACTTATTCTAGTAGCTTTTATCATTGGAAATTGTGTCATATTAAAATAATGATATATTTCTTTCTTCTTTTGCAATCATGTGTAGTTTTATTTTCTTGCATCCAGACAATACATCTGCTACAATGTTAAACAGAAACAATGAAACATATATTTGCTTTGGTGATTTTTTAGGAAAAAATCATCAAATAAACTATTTTTTATATTAGCTGTAGATTATTGTGGGTAAATGGCAAGGTTAACTTTTTATTTAAAGCAATAGTTGGTAGGTATTTTAGGTTTTGTGGGCCATATGATTTTTGTCAACTAATTTATTTTGCTGTTGTAGTTTGAAAGCAACCATAATTTATATATATATATATATATATATATATATATATATATATATATACATACATATGTATCTATATATTCACAAATGAGTGTGACTGTGTTCCAGAAAACATTGCTATTTACATAAATATTGGAATGGGTTTGGTCAACTTTGGTACTACATTAATTTGAATAATTTCATTTTTTATTCATTATAGTACTATTAAACTTTTAATATGTATAGGATCCCTTTTATTATTGACAGTAATGATTTAGTCTATTCGCTATATTTATAGAAGTATTATTAGGGGGTTGAAAAATTTATTCACATTTTTAGAGAAGCAATACATGCTTCAGTGTTTGTCTGTTTAATATTTAATTAGTATCTGATCTTTATTGTTTTATTTTTTCTACTTACTTTGTGTCTGATTAATCTTTTCCTAGCCTCTGAAAATGAAAATCTAGATCACAAATTTTATGCTTTTTCTTTTTTCTGATATATGTTTGTGCCAACTATAAAATTCCATTTTAATACAATTTGAGCTGTATGTCTGAAGCATTTTTCTAAAATTCTTTTTAAAATGAAATATTTTAGCATCCATTCTGAAATATTTTCAAATATTTTTTTTACAAGGAATAAATATTTTAAGTGTGCACTTCTGTGGCATTAAGTACATTAATACTGTTTTTCAACCACGATGAACATCCATTTCCAGAACACTTCATCTTGAATATCTGAAATTCTGTGCTCATTACATAATAACCACATTCCAACTACTCCCACCCCTGATAACCACTCTTTATTTTTAATTTTTATGAATATGATTACTTCAAGTATTTCATATAAACGGAGTCAATAGAGTATTTTTTGTGATGAGCATATTTCACTTGACACAAGGCTTTCATGGTTCATGCGTGTTGTAGCATATATCAGAATTTCTTATATTTGAGAATAAATAAAATTCTATTTTATGTATATGCTACATTTTGTTAATCCATTTCTCCATTTCCAGAAATCTCAATTGATTCCACATCTTGCCTATTTTGGATAATGATGCTATGAAAATGAGTGGTCAAATTTCTATTGACGTCCCTTCTTTTAATTATTTTTGATATATTTCACATATATATATATGTCAAATTGCTGTGTCACATTGTAATTTTGTTTTTATTTTTTTGAGAAACAACCATATTCTCTATTTTATATTTCCACCAAGAGTGCAGAATGCACCTAATTTTTCTATTTATTGCCAACATTAGTAATTTTCTGGGGTTTTTTTGTGTGTGGGGGAATTCTCTAATTGAGTATTGTTTCAGTCAGCATCACACAACTTAGAGCAAGGAAGATTCATTTGCTCACAGCTTTTTGGTGATTCTGGGTTTAGTCCATGTGATGCAGGGGTATGTATAGCTCAGGGCATGGTGGTGGTGATGAGGTAGAGTAGAAAGGAATAAAATTTAGGCAGGAAGTAGACATTGGGAAGGAAAGGAAAAATATAGTTTTAAAAATTTGGAAAGTTCATAAGCTAACTCCACTCTATAGGGTGTGCCCAAATCTTAGGCAAAATAGTCTAAGTGGACCACACCTTTGATCACCTGAATCCCTGCCCCCACCTGAGATTCCGGAGAACAAAGGCCAGACTACAGTGACCATCCATTTTTTGAAACCTGAGAAAGGAGGAGGATACAACTTTTTCTGTGCCTACCCTTCTTGGAATGCCCACTTATCGACCACCTATACGTGTGAGGAGGTGGTCCAGACTGCTTCTGTACCCACCCCTCTTAAAAGTTTATATAACATCTAAGAGAGACTGGAAAGCTGTCTCTCTCGCCCTCCTGCTCACGTGACACGGAAGACAGTATCTTCTGCAAACTTTTTATTTAAAATATTGAAAAAACCTGCTCAATATCCTGTTTATACCCCAGACATACCCCCCCCATAAAATGTCATCACCAGCACCCAACTGGAAGCTATGCTAGGAGTTATATCAATATCTTTTTTTCTCTCTCCCCTAATCTGTCATCATGCTGTGTCCAAGCTACCTTGCAAGTTTCTCTCAATCTTTACTGCTTTGTTTTTGAGGACACTATCACCTCTCATCCTAACAAGTGCAAAGATTCCTTTCTGGACTCAAGCACTGCATTCTCTGTGCCTCTGCTTACTATTTAATACTATTATTTGTATAGTATTAAAAGTGGCCCTTTTCTGTGGTACTGGAACACAGAGGCATTCTATCTCTGAGTAACACCTTCAGCATTTTTTATTTTTTGTTTTGAAACAGAATCTTGCTAGGTTTCTGAGAGTCTCATTATATTGCTGAGGCTGAACTTGAACCTGTGATCCTCCTTAGTAGCCTCCCAAGTACTAGGATTACAGATGTGGTCCACCACACCTGGCTTCAAAAGTGGTTTTATCACACCCTAGCTTTTAACTTTTCAGTTGTTTCTTGGTAATTTAGAATAAATTTACCATGCTGTATTTTGTCTCCTACTTTCCCTTCATGTTCAATCTACACTGGCTTTTTAAAAATTAATTTAGCATAGTTCTAATTTTTAACTCAGCATTATCTTCTAGATAACTGTGAGAAACACTGTTATTGTTTATTTTACTTTTTCTTTTTTAAAAATGTCAAATTTAGCTGGGAAGTATACTGGCACATGCATATGATCCCAGTATTTGGGAGGCTGAGACAGGAGGATCACAGACTCAAAGCCAGCCTCAACAACCTTGCCAGACTCTGTTTCCAAATAAAAAATAAAAAGGGTTGGGGTTGTAGCCTGGAGGAAGAATGACCCTTAATTCAATACCTAGTACCAAAAAAGGTCAAATTCCACTGTGATATTCTGAGTAAAGCACAGGCCTTTGCTGATGAAGACCCCAGCCAGCCTGAAGCCCCACTGCCTCTTTTCCTCCCCATAAAAACCCTTATTGTCTCTGATTCCAGGAAGAATGGGCTTTGAGGAGCTATCCCCTCTAACTTCTTTAGCACCATATGGTTAGTAATTTAATTGGTTTTGTTAGCATAACAACTAAACATGTAGAAGACTTTCCATTAATGGATGAATATGAATTGTGATTTGAAGAAAATAGTTCTATTCTTATATTTCCATGAATACCAATTTTGTTTACTTTTTGTCCCATTTATCCATTCCACTTACTGGTAGAAACTACTTATCTTGTACGAAACCCACGTGTGTATTATTTGACACAGCTCTCATGTCCTATCTTGCAATAATTGCCACATTATCAGTTTTAGATGTCATGTACTATTATGAAAATTTTAAAAAATCACATTGGGTATATGTTAAAGAAATTATATTCAGGAACTGAATATTTTTGTATTAGTGGCTCTATTAGTTTACTATGGTTACAATCACAAATTACTATAGTCTGGTATCTTAAGTCATAGAAACTCATTTCTTGCTGTTGTTTGTTTCAGTCAACATTCCCACTCCCATAATGCAAAACAACTGACCATACAACTTATAAGAAAGAAGATTTATTTGCTCACAGTTCTGGAGATTTCAGAGGTTCAGTTCATGCCAGGCAGGGTCTGCAGAGATCAGGGTATGACAATGGGAAGCAGATAGAGGGAGAGAACAGGGGAAGGATAAGCAATGTATAATTCCCAAGGACACACCCAAAGGGACCCCTCCTTAGCAACAAAGCACTACCTCCAATATGACTTCCTTGTTTCCATGAGGTATGGAAGATATTCTGAATTTAAACCACAGCATTGTTGTTGTTGTTATTTGTTGATTTTTTTAAAAAGACTATCTCTATGTTTCTCAGGCTGATCTCAAACTTCTGGCTTCAAGTCATCCGCCTGCCTCAGCCTGGTCTGAAATTTACCTTTTACAGTTATGGAAGATGGAAATCTAAAATCCAGGTGTTGGCATGTTTAATTTCTCCTGAATTGTCTTTGTCTTGGGGATAGTTGTTTTCCCACTATGTGTCCATATGGCTTTTGCTCTATGGGAATGCATTTATGCTCTCTCTTCCTTTTCTCATAGGGCTACCAGTTATATAAGATTGGGGCTCTACCTATAAGCTCACTTTACTTACTTTACTTATTCAAAAGTCCTCTCTCCATATACAGTCATACTAGGGGTAAGTATTTCAGCATATGAATTTGGAGATGATACAATTCAGTCCATAGCAATTACTGCCTTTGTTTTATTTTGTTTTGAAAGTATACCTATATTAGATATCACACATAAAATTTCTTTGTTCAGATGAACACAAAAATCCACCTCACTTAGTTGGATGTAAAGGGCAACCTAATATTTTTTTTTTGGTATGTTCCAATTGTTTCTTCTTCCATGTTCTGGTTGAATGCAAGAAGGGGCTCACACCAGCATATTAATAAGATTTTCCTCAAGTATCTTGAAATGTATTATATACAATTCGATTTATTTTTCATTATTATTAGTGCCTTGTAAGCATACCTCTTTGTTAGGTACAAATTGATAACTACATATGTGCCGACATTTCTCATTTGATCCCTTCCCCAATTCCCACCCCGCTTCCTCATCCTCCCTCCCTCTCAAGTTCAGTTTAGTGAGTAACCTTGATGTACATTAGGTTGCCCCCCCCCCCTGTCCACCCCCTCTGGTTAACTCAACTTCTTTGCTTATCGAGAGACTCTCCTTTTCCATCTGGAGACCCTCTTATGCCCCATCTTCTCCCTAGCATCTGCATATTAGGGAGAACATATGCTTCTTTACTCTTTGTGACTGGCTAATCTCACTTAAAATAATGTTTTCAAGTTGCATCCATTTCCCTGCAATTAACATGATTTTGCTCTTCTTTATGGCTGAGTAAAATTCCACTGTGTACATTTCCCATAGTTTTGTAATCCATTCATCTGTGGGTAGACATCTTGGCTTCTTCCATAGTTTGGCTATTGTGAATTGTGCAGCTATAAACATAGATACACATGCATCGGTCTGATAGTTTGGTTTCCATTCTTTTGGGTAGATACCCAGAAGTGGTATTGCTGGATCATATGGTAGGTTCATTCCCATTCATCTGAGGATCCTCCATACTGTTTTCCAAAGTGGTTGCACTAGTTTGCAATCCCACCAACAATATATTAGAGTTCCCACTTCTCCACATCTTTGCCAGCATTTGTTGTTGTTCTTGTTTTTTATGATTGCCATTCTGATTGGAGTTAGGTGAAATCTCAGGATAGTTTTGATTTGGATTTGCATTTCTCTGATTGCTAATGATGTGGAAGATTTCCTCATACATTTACTGGCCATTTGTATTTCTTTTTTTGTGAAGTGTCTCTTTAGATCCCTTGCCCATTTTTGATTGAGTTATTTGTTTTCTTGGCTGTGAGTATCTTGAGTTCTTTGTATATCGTAGATATTAGACCTCTAACTGTAGAGTAACTGGCAAAAATCTTCTCCCACACTGTAGGCTCTCTGTTAAGGTTCTTATAGTTTCCTTTGCTGTGCAGAAGCTCTTCAGTTTAATGCAATCCCATGTATTGATCTTCCTTTTAGTTGCTTGTGCTTTTGAGGTCTTGTTGAGAAAGTTTTTACCTGTGCCTATGTGTTGAAGTGTTGATCCTATTACTTCTTCAAGTAGCTATAAGTTCTCTGGCCTAACTTCCAGGTCTTTGATCCACCTTGAGTTGACTCTTGTGCAGGGTGAGAAAGTGGGGTTTATTTCTATTGTCCTGCATGTGGTTAACCAGTTTTGCCAACACCATTTGTTAAAAAGGCTATCTTTTTTTCCAGTGTCTATTTTTGGCTCCTTTGTCAAAAATCAGTTGACTGAAAGCCTGTGGGTCTGTTTCTGAGTCTTCTATTCTGTTCCATTGGTCTATGTGTCTGTTTTTGTGCCAATACCATGTTGTTTTTATTACTGTGGCTTTTTAGTAGATTTGAAGTCAGGTATTGTGATACCTCCTGCATGGTTTTTATTGCTAAGAACTACTTCGGCTATCCTGGGCTTTCTGTTTTTCCAGATGAATTTAAGGACTGATTTTTCTATGTCTGTGAGGAGTGTCCTTGGTCATTTCATGGGTATTGCATTGAATTTGTAGATCAGTTTTGGGAGGATGGTCATTTTGATGATATTTATTCTGCCTATCCAAGAGCATGGTAGATCCGTCCATTTTCTAAGGTCTTCATCGATTTCTTTTTTCAACTTTTTATAGTTTTCCTTATAGAGGTCTTTTACCTCCCTGGTTAGGTTTATCCCTAAGTATTTTATTTTTCGGGGTGCTATTGTGAGTGTAATTGTTTTCTGGATTTCTTTATCCGTGGATTTATGTTTGGCATGCAGAAAGATTCTGATTTTTTAAGATTGATTTTGCATCCAGACACTTTGTTAATTTGTTATTCAGCTCTATACGTTTTATGCTTGTTTTTGTCGGGTCTTCTAAGTAGAGTACCATGTCATCTGCAAAACGAGATTGTTTTAGTTCTTATTTCCCTATTTTTACCCTTTTGATTTCCTTTTCTTGCCTTATTGCTCTGACTAGAGTCTCAAGTACTATATCAAACAGAAGTGGTGATAATGGACATCTTTGTCTTGTTCCTGTTTTTAGTGGGAACTCTTGCAGTTTTTTCCCTTTAATATGATGTTGGCGGTGGGCTTATTGTATACTGCCTTTATGATGTTGAGGTATGTTCCTTCTATTCCAATTATCTGCAGTGCTTTTAGCATGAATTGGTGTTGGATTTTATCAAATGATTTTTCAGCGTCTATTGAAATGATCATGTGATTTTTGTCTTTGGTTCTATTTATGTAGTGAATTACATGGATTGTTTTCCATATGTTGAACCAGCCATGAAACAAACTCGAACACTTACAGTCAACTGATTTTTGACAAAGGAGTCAAAAACTTACACTGAAAAAAAAGATAGCCTCTTCAACAAATGGTGTTGACAAAATGATTTTGTGTATGAGTTGATATGATCATGTGATTATTGTCTTTGATTCTATTTATGTGGTGAATTACATGCACTGTCTTTCCTATGTTGAAGCAGCTATGCATCCCCAGGACAAACCCAACTTGATCATGGTGTATAATTCTGTGATATGGTTTTGAATGCGCATTGCTAGTATTTTGTTTAGGAGTTTTGCATCTAATCTCATCAAAAATATAGGCCTATTGTTTTCTTTTCCTGAGCTGTCTGTACTTGCCTTTGATATTAATTTGATGTTGGTTTCATAGAATGTGTATGGGAGGGTCCTCTTTCTTTATATTTCACTGAATAGTTTCAGGAATATTTAGATTAGCTCTTCTATAATTGTATTATAAAATTCACTTGGAAAACCATCTGGCCCTGGGCTTTTGTTTGATGGTAAACTCTTTATTGCTGTTTCTCTCTTTGATTGCTATTGGTCAGTTTAAGTATTCTATATCTTATTGACACAATTTAGAAAGGTCATATGTTTCCAGAAATTTCTTAATTTTTTTCCAGATTTTCCATTTTGGTGGAATATAGTTTTTCAAAGTAGTTTCTGATGATTCTCTGTATTTCCTCACTTTCATTGGTAATATCCTCCTTGTAATCTCTTATTTTGGTAATTTGGGTTGATTCTCTCTTTCTTTTGGTTAGGTAGGCTAATGGTTTATCTATCTTGTTGATTTTTTTCAAGAAACCATCTTTTGGTTTTGTTGATTTTCTGTATTTTTTATTGTCTACTTCATTAATTTCTGCTCTGATTGTAATAATTTCCTGTCTCCTACTGGCTTTGGGGTTAGACCATTCTTGTTTTTCAAGGCTTTGAGCTGTGTCATTATTTATTTGGTGATTTTCTGTTCTTCTTATGTGGGCACCCAGTCCTATAATTTTTCCTTTTAGTACTGCCTTCAAGGTGTCTCAGAGGTTTTGATATGTTGTGTCTCTGTTTGCATTGGTTTCTAGGATTTTTAAAAAATTTCTCCCCTGACTTCTTCTATGACCCATTCCTCATTCAGTAGTGTGCTGTTGTCTTCATGTATTTACATGGTTATTCTGGATCTTTTTAGAGTTCATTTCTAGTTTCATTCCAATGTAGTCTAAAAAGATGCAGGAAATTATGTTACATTTTTTGAATTTGCCACTGCTCACTTTGTTGCCCAGTATACGGTCTATTTTGGAGAAGGTTTCATGTGCAGTTGAGAAAAATGTGAATTCAGCTGTAGATGTGTGAAATATTCTGTATATGTCTAATAGGTACATTTTGTTTATGGTATTTTTAGGTCAGAGATATCTTAATGACATTTTGTTTAGAAGATTGGACTAGTGCTTTGAGAGGAGTATTGAAGTCTCCCAGTGTTATTGTATTGGGATCTATGGGTGACTTTATATCATGAAGAGTTTGTTTTATGAAAGTGGCTGCACCTATGTTTGGGGCATAAATGTTGACAATTGTTATTTTGTTCATTTCACTAGTTAAAAAAAGACCTGCTTCATCTCTTCTAATAAGCTTAGGCTTGAAGTCTAATTTATATGATATCATAGTTGCTACTCCTGCTTGTCTTGGAGTTCCATTGTCATGGATTACCTTACTCCAGCCCTTCACCTTTAGTTTGTGGGAATCTTTGCTTGTAACATGTGTTTCTTTCAGGCAGCATATAGATGGATTCTGGGTTTTAATTCACTTTGCCACCTTGTGTTCTTTAATTGGGTAGTTGACGTCATTTATATTCAGTGTGATTATTGAGAGATGATTTTTAATCCCTAACATTTTGAGTTTTGACTTCTGTTTGTAGAAGTGTTTATTCTTCTTTGCTTAGTTGTTTGCTTCCTGGAAATTATTTTTTCTCTTGTTCTGATATTTACTTGTTAGTTCTACTTTGGAGCTAATCTATTTGAATATTTTCTCTAATGCTTGTTTGGAAGACATAAATTATTTCATTTTCTGTTTTTCATGTAAGGTTTTTATTCCCCCATCAAATTTGAGAGAGAGTTTTGTGGGTTGGAGAATCTTGGCTGAAAGTTATGTCCTTGCATAGCTTGGAATATGTTGCTCCATCCTCTCCTGGCTTTCCTGATTTGTTTTGGGAGGTATGGAGTGATTCTAATTGTTTTGTCTCTAAACGTCTCTTGGTATTTTACTTTTAGTATTCTCTCCTTGGTTTCTAAATTAATCACTTTGATTGTTATATGCCACTGTGAATCTTTTCTAGAGGGGGTTCTATATGTTCCTTTAAAATTCTCTGATATTACTTCTTTGAAAAGATGGTTTATTCCATTAGTTTCCACATCTAATAGCTCTTCTATGCCTTTTATTCTTAAGGTAGCTCTTTTAAAATTGGTCCAGATCTCATCGATTTCCATTTCATACTGACGTATTTTTTTTTCTAAATTATGTACTATGGATTCGTTTTTGGAATGGTCATCTTCTAAGAGTGATATTCTATTTTCCATGTCATCTAATCTACTATTATAGTTTGTATTGATGCCTTCACTTCAATTATTGCATCTTTCACTTCCTTCTAGGCTTCTCTTTGATTCTTGTTCAGGGTGTCAGATTCTTTGATTATTTGTTCCTTTATTTCCTTTCAGCTGTCTCTGTATTCTTTTTACAAATCTTGTATCATTTCCACTTTTAAAGATGCCTATGTGCTCTAGTTCCCTCTTGCACTTCTGCTCCTATTCAATTGCTAGAAGAGCAGGTGACCAAGTCTGTCCTTTGCACAGGAGAGTCCCAACAGCACTGTTAACTTACATTTCCATGCTGCTCTGGCTCTGGATGGAAAGGTGAGCTGGGGTTTCCCCTCCACCGGCTTAAGCTAGTTGTCCCAGGTGTTCTGGTCATTGTCGATTGTGCGGGGATATACCGCAAGATTAGGATGTGGAGTTCTGAATTTGCTTACTCCACATCTGGTCGCTGGGTAAGCAGGAGGTCGATAGATGTCTTGGTGCTAGTAGACCACATTCTGGGCAGCTGACTCAATAGTGGCTGCCTCTCTGCAGTGAGTACCACTTCAGTTTGTATGGTCTCCTTTGCTCTCCCTGATCTACTTTCTGGGTTCTGTTCAACTGTACTTCAATTTTTGTTACTCTGTTCACTTTTTTGCTGCTTTATTAGCTTCTGTCAAAAAGCTGCTTTTGTGGCAGTTTTGATTCAACCTCTGAGTGCAATTGAGTGTTGCTCTGGCTCTGGCAGGAGAGATGAAATGGTGTGTTTCTGCTGCAGACGTAAATTGTTCATCCTAGGTTTTCTGGTCACTGTAGTTTGTGCAAGGATATGCGGGTGTGGAGTTCTGGAGTCACTTACTCCACATCTGGTTGCTGGGTATGCAGGAGGTTGTTCGATATCTCAGTGCTGGCACCAGGCAACTGGATCAATGGTGGCCACCGCTTTGTGGCATGTGTCTTCTATGCTCTCCCTGGTTCGCTTTCTAGGTTCTGTTTAGCTGTGCTTCAATTTTCATTATTTTATTCACTTTTTTCTTCTGTCAAGAAGCTGCAATTATGGCAGTTTTATTCAAGCTCTACAGTGCCTGAGGAGAGCTGTTTCACTCAGATGACATCTTAGGATTCTCCTCCCCAGGACTTTATTGTTTTTTTATGTAGATTATTTATTTATTTATTTATTTATTTATTTATTTATTTATGTATTTATTTAATTGGTGCATTGTAATCATATATTTTTGTTAGGTACAAGCTGATAAAGGCATACATGCACACATTTATCATTTAACCCTACCTCAATTGCCACCCCACTCACTCCTCCTCCCTCCTTCTCAAGTTCAGTTTAGTGATTGACTTTGATATGTTCGTGAAAGTACATCATGTGCATTAGGGTGTCTACCTCCCCCCTATCACCTTCCCTTCAGTCAAATTCTTTGCTCACCAAAGGTTTCTCCTTCTTAATCTGGAGTCCCTCTTATGTCCTATTTTCTCCCTAGCTTCCACATATTAGGGAGTGCACATGATATTTTGCTTTTTGTGACTGACTAATCTCACTTAACATAATGTTTTACAGTTCCATCCATTTCCTTGCAAATGACATGATTTTGTTCTTTATGGTTGTGTAAAATTCCATTGTGTACATATCTTATACTTTTGTAATACATTCATCTGTTGAGGGACATCTTGGAAGGTTCCACAGTTCAACAACTGTAAATTTTGCAGCTATAAACATAGATACATATGCAGTGGTCTGATAGTTTGGTTTCGATTCTTTTGAGTTGATACCCAGAAGTAGTATTGCTGGATCATAGGGTAGGTTCATTCCGATTCATCTGAGGATCCTCCATATTGTTTTTCAAGGTCGTTGCACTAATTTGCAATCCCAACAGCAATGTATTAGGGTTCACACTTCTCCACACCCTCCCCAGCATTTGTTGTTTGTTGTTTGTGTTATTTCTTTTTTGTTTTTTTGCGGTACTGGGGATTGAACTCAGGGGCATTCTACCTCAGAGATATACCCCCAGCCCTATTTTTTTATTCTCTATTTTGAAACCGAGTCTCACTAAGTTGCAGCGTTCCTCACTAGGTAGCTGAGGCTGGCCATGAACACGGATCCTCCAGTCTCAGCATCCCAAATGCTGGGATTACAAGCGTGAGCCACCACGCCTGGCTTGTTGTTTGTGTTCTTGATGATTGCCATTCTGATTGGGGTTAGGTGAAACCTCAAGGTAGTTTTGATTTGTATCTCTCTGATTACTAATGATGTTGAACATCTCCTCATACATTTATAGGCCATTTGTATTTCTTCTTTTGTGAAGTGTCTATTAAGATCCTTTGCTCATTTTTTGATTAGGTTACTTGTTTTCTTAGCCATGATTTTCTTGAGATCTCTGTATATACTAGATATTAGTCATCTATCAGAAGAGTAGCTGGCAATTTTTTTTTATTGTAATAATTCGTGCTTTGTATACATACATTTTTGTTAGGTACAAATTGATAAAGACAAATGTGCACACATTTCTCATCTGACCCTTTCCCCAATTCCCAACCCTCCCTCGCCCTCCCTCCCTCTCAAGTTCAGTTCAGTGAGTGATCTTGATATAATTATGTAAGTGCATCATGTGCCTTAGGATGCTCTCCCCCCCACCCTCTGTCCATTCCCTTCAGTTAAATCAACTTCTTTGTTTATCGAGGGTCTCTACTTTTTCATCTGGGGACCCTCTTATGTCCCATCTTCTCCCTAACATCTGCATATTAGGGAGAACATATGTTTCTTTACTCTTTGTGACTGGCTAATCTCACTTAACATAATTTTTTCCAGTTGCATCCATTTCCCTGCAAAGAACATGATTTTGTTCTTCTTTATGGCTGAGTAAAATTCCATTGTGTATCTATCCCATAGTTTTGTAATCCATTCATCTGTGGATGGACATCTTGGCTGCTTCCATAGTTTGGCTATTGTGAATTGAGCAGCTGTAAACACAGATACACATGCAACGGTCTGATAGTTTGCTTTCCATTCTTTTGGGTATATACCCAGCAGTGGAATTGCTGGGTCATATGGTAGTTTCACTTCCATTCATCTAAGGATCCTCCATACTGTTTTCCACAGTGGCTGCACAAGTTTGCACTCCCACCAACAATGTATTAGGGTTCCCACTTCTCCACACCATCGCCAGAAGGTGTTGTTGTTCATGTTTTTTATGATTGCCATTCTGACTGGAGTTAGGTGAAATCTCAGGGTAGTTTTGATTTGCATCTCCCTGATTGCCAATGATGTGGAACATTTCTTCATACATTTATTGGCCATTTGTATTGCTTCTTTTGTGAAGTGTCTATTTAGATCTTTTGCCCGTTTTTTGATTGGGTTATTTGTTTTCTTAGCTGTGAGTTTCTTGAGTTCTTTGTATATCGTAGATATTAGACCTCTATCTGAAGTGTAACAGGCAAAAAATTTCTCCCACTCTGTAGGCTCTCTGTTGAGATGGTGATAGTTTCCTTTGCTGTGTAGAAGCTCTTCAAACAAAAATAATCAAAGAAATAGAAACAGCAATAAAGAGTTTACCATCAAAGAAAAGTTCAGGACCAGATGGTTTTCCAAGTGAATTTTATAAAACATTTTTAGAAGAGCTAATCCCAATACTCCTCAAGCTATTCTGTGAAATAGAGAGAAACGGGACCCATCCAAACACATTCTATGAAGCCAACATCACACTAATACCAAAACCAAATAAAGACAGCTCAAGAAAAGAAAACTAGAGGCCTATATCATTGATGAACTTAGATGCAAAACTGCTAAACAAGATACTAGCAACACGCATTCAAAACCACATCAAGAAAATTATACACCACGACCAAGCCAGGTTCTTCCCAGGGATGCAAGGCTGGTTCAACATACAAAAAACAATACACGTAATTCACCACATAAAAAGACTCAAAGACAAAAATCACATGATCATCTCAATTGATGCTGAAAAAGCATTTGACAAGATCCAACACCCATTCATGCTAAAAGCACTACAGAGAATTGGAATAGAAGGAACATACCACAAAATCATTGAGGCAATATACAATAGGCCCACAGCCAGCATCTTATTAAATGGATAAAAACTGCAAGAGTTCCCACTAAAGACAGGAACAAGACAAGGATGTCCATTATCACCTCTCCTGTTTAATATAGTACTCGAGACTCTAGCCAGAGCAATAAGGCATGGGAAGGAAATCAAAGGTGTATAAATAGGGAAAGAAGAACTAAAACTATCACATTTTGCAGATGACATGATACTATACTTAGAAGACCCAACAAACTCAACCAAAAAACTTATAGAACTTATCAACAAATTCAGTACAGTGTCTGGATACAAAATCAATCTTAAAAAATCAGAAGCCTTTCAATATACCAACCATAAATCCACTGAAAAATAAATCCATAAAGCAATTCCACTCACAATAGCAGCCCAAAAAATAAAACGTAGGGATAAACCTAAACAAGGAGTTTAAAGACCTCTATAAGGAGAATTACAGAAAGCTGAAGAAGGAAATTGATGAAGACCTTAGAAGATGGAAGGATCTACCATGTTCTTGGATAGGCAGAATAAATATCATCAAAATGGCCATCCTCCCAAAACTGATCTACAAATTCAATTCAGTACCCACGAAATTGCCAAGGACACTACTCACAGACATAGAAAAATCAGTCCTTAAATTCATTTGGAAAAACAAAAAGCCCAGGACAGCCAAAGTATCTCTTAGCTATAAAAATCATGCAGGAGGCATCACAATACCTCACTTCAAACTCTACTACCAAGCCACAGTAATAAAAACAGCATGGTATTGGCACAAAAACAGACACATAGACCAATGGAGCAGAACAGAAGACTCAGAAACAGACCCACAGACTTACAGTCTACTGATTTTTGACAAAGGAGCCAAAAGTATACATTGGAAAAAAGATAGCCTCTTTAACAAATGGTGTTGGCAAAACTGGTTAACTATATGCAGGAAAATGGAAATAAACCCCACTTTCTCACCCTGCACAAGAGTCAACTGAAGGTGGATCAAGGACCTGGAAGTCAGGCCTGAAACCTTGCAGCTACTTGAAGAGGGCATAGGACCAACACTTGAACACATAGGCACAGGTAAAAACTTTCTCAACAAGACCCCAAAAGCACAAGCAGCTCAAAGGAAGATCCAAACATGGGACTGCATTAAACTGAAGAGCTGGCAAAATTTTTCTCCCACTTTTTTCTCCCACTCTGTGGGCTCTCTGTTGAAGTTCTTGATAGTTTTCTTTGCTGCACAGAAGCTCTTCAGCTCTTGGGTCTTAGAAGACCCAAGAAATTCAGCCAAAAAAAAATTATAGAACTGATGAGCAAATTCAACAAAGTGTCTGGATACAAAATCAATCTTAAAAAGTCAGAAGATTTCCTGTATTCCAACCATAAATCCACTGAAAGAGAAATACAGAAAAGAATTCCACACACAATGGCACCCCAAAAAGTAAAGTACTTAGGGATAAATCTAACCGAGGAGGTAAAGACCTCCATAAGGAACCTTTAAAAAGTTGAAAAAAGAAATGGATGAAGACCATTGAAGATGGAAAGATCTTCCATGCTC
>PVLC010002039.1:0-46842 GCA_004027655.1 Graphiurus murinus
CAAAAAAAAAAAAAAAAAAAAAAGCAACAAAGATTTCTAATAGAAGATTATAAACTACAGATAATTCTTAAAGTAGACTATTTTTTAGAGTAGTTTTAGATTCACAGCAAAACTCAGCAGAAGGAACCAGGCGTGGTGGTGCATGCTTGGAATCCCAGCATTTGGGAGGCTGAGACCGGAGGATCCAGGTTCGCGGCCAGCCTCAGCTACCTAGTGAGGCACTCCGCAACTTAGTGAGACTCGGTTTCAAAATAAAGAATAAAAAATAGGGCTGGGGGTATAGTTCGGAAGTAGAATGCCCCGGAGTTCAATCCCCAGTACCGAAAAAAAAAAAAAAATTCAGCAGAAGGTACAGCAATTCCCCATATATTCCACCAGCACACATGTATAATCTTCCCATCATGAACACCCTCCATTTTAGTGGTCCATTTGTTACAATTGATGAAGCTATATTAACATCCTTACCACCAGAGATCTGTATTTTACATTAGGATTCACTCCTGGTGTTGTATATTCTATGAGTTTGAATAAATTTATAATGACATACATCTACCTTTATAATATCATGATTAGCAATGCCCTAAAAAGCCTAAAAACATAATAGCTCTCTGTTTATACATTTAACGATTTCACTTTGAATTATGATTTATTGCCCTTATAATGGAAACAGACATGTAATTATCAAAATAATAGGTAAGTATTTTGAGCCAGATTATCATATAAAATATGTTTTAAACCTTAGTGATAACAAACTGAATATGAACACTGGGTACAGGTTGTATACAGCAATAGCCCAATCCAATTGTATATATATTTAAACCTATGTAACAGCTAGGCACACTGGTACACACCTATAATGCTAGTGCTTGGGAAGCTGAAACAGGAAGAACCCAGCCTCAGCCACTTAGTGAGACCCTCATCCACTTAGTGAGACCCTCAGCAACTTAGCGAGACCCTGTTTCAAAAGAAAAAATAAAAACTGGCTGGGGGTATAGCTTGGAGGGAGAATGACCCCTGAGTTCAATCCCTAGTAACAACAACAACAAAAATGGTATCAACATACATAATTATTATATTATGTTGAAATCATTACTGAGGACAATATAATTACGTTTAAACTTCAAAACACACCTAATGATGCATTATGATTATAAAAATGTGAAGATTCTAATTTTTATAAGTCAGTCATTTTTCCATGGACAACTTTAATAATGAAAAAATGAGGATTGAGGAAGGGAAGAGTTCACATAAGCTTATGTTCATACAAGGTTTCCCTACTAGTCTCACTGACAAGTATGAGGAAGGAGGAAGGAGGGAGGGGGAACATGGAGGAAATTGACCAAGTGGTAAGTGCATGTAGATTTGTATCACTTCAAATCACACTATGATGTAAAATTACATTGCACCAATAAAAGTACTTAAAAAACTAAACAGGAGTACATCAATTACAGGAACTTAATTATAATCATCTCAGAAGCTTATACGCCCACTTCCTGTTGTGTGCAATTCTGTAAGAGCTCGTCTAAGTTGAGATCTCTTCTCACGAGTGCATAAAAAGTTTAAAAACAAAGACTGGTTTACAACATGTGAGAATAGGAGCTCCCTTCAATTCAGTATAACAGTGTCAGAAAGAACAATGTCAGTAGTCCTGTGTCATGGATGCCAAGGAGCACCGGGTTCAGTTAGCGTCCTTCCTTTTCTGAATCTGTAGCTGCATGCTGAGTTAATCCAGGATATTTTTTTTTCATTCAGATAATGGGTACTATTCAAGACCTGCCCCATCTTCCCTGCCTATTTATTTCTACCCAAGTAAAACACATCATCACTTTTTTCAACTAATGACTCTTTTGTGATTAGAAACAATCTTTAAATTGAACTGACATTTGAGGACAGAAGCAATTCTCTAAGTTGGCAGTTCTTAAACTATAATCTCAAGACCTCTTTCACTGAAAAAATTATTGGGGGTTCAAGGGCTTTTATTTATGTCAGTTATACCTTCTGATATGCCTCATATTAGAAACTAAAATACTCATATATGCCAAAAAATCTGTACTAGCTAGGTGGCCAATATTTGTGGTGAACTCATCTTCTTCACTTTACAATTAAAGAATTCTAGCAAACATGTACTTTGCATTTGTTGAATGTATACATTGATTGTAATTATTGCAGTTAATTTTTATGTATCCATAATTTCCCATGTAATTTAGTGGTTATAAGATACCTATAGTTTAAAAATTAAAACAAAAGTATAATATTTCTCCCATTACATGATTTGGAAAATTATTTCTTTGGCACCATTTGATTTTAAATAGTAACTTAACCCTTATTTATTCAATCATCTATATTAAGGATAATCCACACTAAATGCCTTAATTGTTGCTTAAAGCCGGGCGTGGTGGCGCACGCTTGTAATCCCAGCATTTGGGAGGCTGAAACCGGAGGATCCGGGTTAGCGGCCAGCCTCAGCTACTTAGTGAGGCACTCTGCAACTTAGTGAGACTTGGTTTCAAAATAAAGAATAAAAAATAGGGCTGGGGGTATAGCTCGGAGGTAGAATGCCCCTGAGTTCAATCCCCAGTACCACAAAATAAATAAATAAATAAATAAACAAATGCCTTAATTGTTGCTTAGGACTAAATACTTCCTTATTTGAAAAGAAAAAATATGTTGCTGAAAACCGGAACATACAGAATTAATAATTCAAAATTAATATAAGTCTACTAATAAAATGCTGACAATATCTGCCATGTATTACATTTGTAGAAAAATCATAATTTCTTTTAATTCATCTAACACAAAATGCATGTATTTAAGTATTCCATGTAAAAGTATTAATCTGTTACATAATTTTAAAATTCTCATTCTGAAATACCACCATTTATTTAACAAATCACCCCAAATTGGCTTAAGATATTTGTAATTATTTGCTATAAGTAACATCAAAATAGTATAGTAGTTAGAATTAAGCTTTTGTTGTCATCTTACTGAGTTTCTACAATCGATATGCTCTTAAAAATTTGCATATATGTATGTGACTAACTTTTGTGTTCTTTTTGGTTTATGCTAATATATACATTTCAATGCAGTATGTGAACATGGGCCTTTAGCTGAACAAGGCTCAGCATTGCATATTATTGTGTGGTTTAATATCTTCTACTTGAATAATAAAAATCCTTACTATTTTCTTGAACAATTGAGAAACTTTAAATATATTTGTTAATCATTTAAAGTTGGTTTATATGTTAATATAAATAACATGTTTTATGAAAAATAACTATAGGTTCCAAGACATAAAAAAAAAAAAGTAGGGAAAAGAGTGGCATTATATTTCTGCAAATTTTCCAGCATAATAGAAGACAGCTGGCTTTTCTTATCTGCTTCTGCATGCAGGCTGTTGTCATATGTTGTTTGGTTGAAGTACATTAATAAAAATCCAGCCTCATACAGAGATACGCAGTTGGGACAGGGAAGATTTCATGGACACAGTGAAGGAATTTCCTTGAGAACCACTGCTCTACGGTATGTTTCATGGCTAAAATATCTTGCTGGCCAGAGTTCCCTAAACTGATTAGGACAAACTCTTGGCAATCACAGTGTACTGTGGTATTGTAGCTACCTATATTTTGAAGTTTAAAACCAGAGTCAGAACCTCTGGGATTCAGTGCAGGCTAAAAAAAAAAGTTTTTTAAATTAGTAGGATATTTCTTGCCATGTGTTTATCTTATGGACAAAATTTTTCTCTTTATTTAACAAATGAGAATTAGAGTGCTAATAAAATGGTACTTCACATTAAAAGGTTTAAAAATTCTAGAGTAAAATAAATTGGATTCATAATTTCTTTAGTCTAAGCTTTGATGAAAGATCAGGTTAAGTAGCAACCTTAAAGAAAGGCACACAAAGTCAACAATTGGAGGAACTACATGGTTTTACTGTAGAATCTCACTTTAAGCACATTTTTGTAATGTGCTTTAAAAAATTACAAACACCAAGTGGATTTTAATCGCCATTTTGGTGGGCAACAGTAATTATTTTTGGCAAGTAAAATAAACTACAGCTGTACTCAATTATATGAAGAGTCATTCAGTGAGAGTTTGGCAAGAACAAATTTAAAAAGCAGGCAATAAATTCAACGTAGTGCTAACTAGAAGACTGGCTGGTGGCTTTCTCCTGAAACTTTGCTATGGCTGTTCTCATGACTTCAAGGAACACATAATAAATTCATGCTCCAACAGGACTCGAGAATGATAGAAGTAATAATCAACTGGTTTTCTCGGTTAATGAGGACAATGAAGTTTTATTAGGTGGATGCAGCAATATTCACCACCACAAACTAGTTGGTTTGTCTCTCTGCATCTTTTACAAAAAAGAAAATAGGATACTCATGGTCATGTGGAGTGAACTGTCTAGCCATCTGACTAGGATCAAATTTTACTCACAGGAGCACATTTCAGGAATTATAATAGATGTCAGTGGAAAAGTCATTCAATTTAAGTAAAATTGCTTAATTTATATAAAATTATTTGCAGTACATTAAGAAATGTTTGCCTTTTAATTTTCATCCTTGTGGGCTGTTCATTGGGAATTGAAAAATAAACATCAGGAAAAATACAGGGAATAAAACTTAAATGAAGATAGGTATTTTAAGTATTGAAGAAAAAGAATATCTGAATTTTATATAAAAAAAAAAATTTGAGTGGGTAGAAAACCAGGTTTCTTGTCTTCCAAACTAGAATTCTTCCATTACATTTGACAATCTTCCCTATAAAATATCAATTTAAAAAGTAAGATGTAAACCAGGCACGGTGGTAAACACCTATAATCCCCGTGACTTGGAGGCTGAGGCAAGTGATCAAAAGTTCGAGGCCAGCCTAGACAAGGTAGTGAGAGACTGTTTCAAAATAAAAAATAAAGAGGGCTGGAGCTGGAGCTCAGTGGTAGAGAACCCCTAGTTCCCAGTATTGAAAAAAAATCTAATAAAATATTTAACACAAAACCTGTACTAAACAAACACAGTTCTATTTTTCTTTGAAAGTCAGTTTAAGAAGCATAGGAAAATAACTCAAATAATCCTTTGTTCACATATGAAACTATCTATATCAATGTTAATATTATCTAGGGGGAGGAGAAAGGTCCAGGGGCTGACCTGGAGGGAAACAAACAACAGATGCTGTGTGTATGTATGTTTCTATCACTCTGAACATCACTATGATGTATAATTATAATGTACCAATAAAAAGGCGTAAGAACTCCAGGTTCTGAAGAATATCGATAATTATAAATGTGTATGAGCTATCAAGATTTAGAGTTTTAAAATATGAAATGGCCTACTATTACTGTATTGATTTTATCAAATACCATATTTTTAAAGTCAGACTATGATTAGTTTATCTTATAAAAATCTAGCTTTCAACCACAAAAACAGTGGAAATGGGAGATGATTAGACATCTACATAGTCATCACTTCCTTATCTTGAAATCTCTTACATAAAATTAAATTACATGTGAAACTATTTCTGTATACCTTTTCTGCCTGAGTTTCGATATGAAGTTTAGTTCTGCTTTTTACAAATCATGACCTCCTCTTATTGGGAAAATTCATAAAAGAAGCTAAGAGAGGTCAGAAATAGAACAGAGAAGTGTAGCTGACAGCAAATAAATAGGAAATGACCACAGTGAAATATTAGGAAAGATAAACGGAGATGAAGAAAGTAAACACACCAAGTTACCTTAAAAAGTGGGTGGTCAGAGACGTGGGGCAAAAGGTTTGCCATGAAATAATGAAATAACCATAGGGAGACCTAAAGCTATAGAAACCTGGATATAGGGAGGAAGAACTAGCAAAGAGTAAACACACTACTGTTGTTCCTTTAACCATCCCCATCAGCCCCCTAATCATAAATCTCTAAGACCCCCAGCAGGCAGGACCTGTAGGACAGTAGATAAGGGTCAACTCTGAATCAGGGACTGGGAGTGTAGCTCAGGGGTAGAGTGCATGCCCAGCATGCATAAAACCCTGGGTTCAATATCCAGCACACCAAAAATAAAAAATAAAAAGGCAGAAAGACACAGAGAGTTTAAATAGACAGGGAAACAGAAAAATACTATTTCATAAATATTTTATCTTCAACAAAGAAGCACAAATAAATTTACAAGCATGGCAGAGCAAAATCTGGGAAAGTCTCTAGCAAACAAGGGATAATAAATGGAACAATACAGCTTCCAGGATCACCAATTTTAGTTGCATAAAATATCACACAAATGTTCTTTAAGTGTTATCACTGTTTTCTCTCAGCAAATGCAACAAGTGACACAGATACACTTCCAGTATAAGGCCCTTTAACCCTAGCTTCCACTTTCAGATTCTAAGTCACAAATTCAACTACATATTAATATATTTCTGTATTTCATTGGTTTTGGGGGTTCTAAATACCACAGTTAGAGAGGAAACTATATGGTTCTTTCCTTTAAAACTTATATGTATAAATTGGTAGAATAGATTCCATTCTACCTCACAGAGTTTTCTCTAGGAGGATACTGAACATGATACAAGTATGAGTTACGTGATTTTTTCATTATAAGTTTTTGTACTTTGGGTGCTTTCCCCCATTAAAGACTGAATATTTCTGTTCCCCAAAAATTAGTATGTTAAAATCCTAACCCCCAAGGTGATGGTATTAGGAGGCCTTTGGGAAGTAATTAGGTACGGAGGGTGTAGAGCCCTTATAAATGGGAACAGTACTTCCCTTACAAAAGAGGCCCAGAAAGCTGCCATGCCTCTTCCACCAATGAGAACATAAAGAGAAGGCACATATATGCATCAGGAAGCAGGCCCTCACCAGACTCCCAACTGGCCAGCACCTTGATTTTGAACTTCCCAGCCTCCACAACTCTGAGAAAGAAATTCCTGTTGTTTATGACACCCAGAAACTACGGTCCTTTGTTATAGGAACCCAAAGAAGGACACCTGAGAAGGAAGCAGTTACTTACTCAAGTGAGCACCTCAAAATATTTGAATGGCTTGTGAGTAGGTAAAATATCACCACACTTACCTCTTGAGAAGAAAATACTTCACTACTTTTTACTTTCACTTTACCTCAGAACTTGACTTTTAAAAGGAGCTTTCTAGATATAACCTATGGATGACTATTTCCACTGATAGAAGTTTATAACCAGAGCTCAGTTTAGAGATTTTACCATGCATATTCATCCACACACTCTCACTCAACAAATATTTACTGAACATGGAATATTTGTGAGGCGTTGCAGGAACTCGAAGATTACAGAGCCATAAGATGTGGTTCCCCAGCAGTTGTGGAACTGAAAAATACATCCGTCTCTCTCAATACAGATTCAGAGCTAAATGTGATAAGGCTGGAGGAAGGAAGTAGTCTTTTCTGGTCCTAAACTTAGAACTAAATCCATTTTCAAGATGACCTTACAGATTGGAATGTCACTTCCATAGACCACCCTAGGGATTCAATTCTCCAACAGAGTTTCTGAAGTGAAGCTTTCCAGTGTTCCTCTTTAGTTCAATCTGGTGCCACTATTTTTAAACAATTTAACGATTTTCCTATTTTAATGCAAGTAAAAAGTAAACAAATCTGCACTTCTAATTCATACATTTTATAAAACTCTAAGGAACTAAGGTTATTAAAATTTTGAGGCTTAAGTTTATAAATGATTAAAGCATATTTAACTTTTAAATCTACGGTTGGGAAAAGAATCTAAGAAACCTAAGAAGTAATTATTTTACCTCCAAAAAAATTATTCTGAAAAGAAGAAAAAACTCAAATACACTTACAAAAGGTCTACATTCCCATAACCAGTGAATTCCATGCCCCTAGAGTGTTAGGGAAACACATATCCACAGAACTCAGCATGTGTATGTTGCTGGAAAAGTCTGTCTAGTTTTTTGTTACAAATCACATTGAGATAAGTTAATTTTAAGACAAAATTTCTATTTGCCTTACTATTATTTGATCAGTAAGATGGTAGAGTAGGTAATAATAAAGAGAACTGGAAGAAGAAGGTTGGAAGGTTGCTCCAAGTAGAATTTGAGACGCTGAAGCTGTAGAACTAAGTACAATGGTGCTACTGATAGTCAAATGCTTGGCATGAACTTCCCAAAGAGGATCTCCAGTTACATTCTATACTACAAAGAAAGAAAAATGTTCAGACAGAATAAAGTCTGCAGTGATTCAACCTCAAATGGTTTTTGTTAAATTGGGTGGGTCTGGTTCAAGAAGTAATTTATAAAGACAAATCTAAGTTCTAAAACACTGAAAGTCAACTTATAGTCATTTCTTACTTAAAACTTCTAATAATTTGGCTGGAATTCATGGCAGAGATGAAGGGGAATGCAGTATCATATGACACTCATCTAAAAGACTACAGAAATAATTATAGTTACTTAAGGAATGGGAATTATTATATTTGTAATCTAATCAAAGTAAATTTGTCTTATCTTAATTTCATTTTTAAAACTTGATACTGTACAATAATTCATAATAAACAAAATCATATCAGAAATAGAGGTATCTATTTATTCTTACTGCCTGGCACTCATGGACACTTAGTATTTGTGTAGGTACTCAATAAACAGTCATTGAATAAATGATTAATTTACTGGAAATCCATGAATGATTTACAGGAGTTTTATGAGTCTCCTGAATTGTAAAGTGAAATATTATAACAATGCATACATGGACATTTTCCATTAGAGTCTCATATAGTCCATATCCAAAAAAAGATAAGACTTTATTTTGAGAAAGTATTATTTATTTTTCAGGCAGTCCACTATTATTATTGTTTATTATTGAAATTTTGATAAGGACTCAACAACAAAAAGATTATATATCACACTGTCTAGCTAATGCCTCAAGTGCAGAAATTCTCTATTTCTAATTAAAAGCAGAATTGTTCACTCTAACAATCAAATGACTAGAAGTTGGCCTGAAAATGAATCTACTTCAGGAAACTTTTAAAAACAAAACAACAAATAAAGCTTTTTAACAGCCTTCATGCAGGTGGGCTGAAAAAAAAATACCAAAAATTTTCCTCCCAAAACACTTCTGGTCATAAAATAAGCATCACTTAAGGCACTGGAAGACCTCTGATTTATTCTTCTCAAACTAGAAGATGGTTACTCCCAGGACTACATACAGCATGTGAGAAGAAACAAGATGATAAAGGAAAACACAGCAAATCTCCAATCATCTAATATACTGTGTGTTATTTCATAATTTAAAGCATTTTGTGGAAAAAATAACCGCAGCTATATTAAGCACTGACTATAAATTCATGTGAACTTAAGATAACATCAACTTAAAAAAATTCCTTGAAGCAAGGTGTCTTCCCTAAGGGCCCTAGTGGGGTTATATTCATGCTTCTTCCACACTGAGGTATTTTGGAAGACAATTTTGAAGACTGCTGCAGAGAGAAGCTACTTTTCAAACTGAATTTTAGCCATTTTTAAAGTTTCTAATTGGTACCTAAAAGATATGTTTTCAGCAAATAACTTTAAGAAAATCAAGATAAAAATGAATAATTTATTTTACAAGTCTTTAGAAATAAGCAAATTAAATCTTGCAACTCATATGGCAAAATAAATGATTTTGATGTTATAGCAGTATATATTAGGAGATCTTTTATAAAATGAGAAGTATTGGACTATGAGGGGTCTATCAATGAAAACAAAAACAACTACACACTCCGCCTTATAGAAGATGTTAAACTCTCTCTTTAGTACATTAAAGGGTCAGGTCAAAGTTCACTGAAAGGGGCCTATGCTCATCAATACTTTAAAAGGTAAAAAAAAAATAGCTGGTGTGGTGGCACACACCTGTAATCCCAGTACTTGGGAAGCTAAGACAGGAAGAACACAGGTTTGAGGCCAGCCTCAGCAATTTAGTGGGACCTTTTAAAAAAAAAAAAGGGCTGAGGAGTATCTCAGATGTAGAATGCTCCTGGATTCAATCCCTACAATTCCCCAAAAAGGTAAAAAGTAAGAATATTTAGAAACAAAAAGAAGAAAAAACAATCTGACTTACCCTTGCTGAAAAGCATCTGACCTATCTACCACAAGACCATTCCTACAGATCCTGCTTGGAACGTAAACTAGATGGAAGTTATACAGACGTTGGAGCAAAGAGAGGGCGTTTACTGAGCCTGCTTAGCTTGTTCCACTTCACATAGTCAAATGCCCAGGAAAAATCAATAAATCTGTGACCAGTCTTATGTTGTTCTTAACAGATTTCAGATGGAATGTCTGAAAAAAAAAAAAAAAAGCAGTCTTTAAAAAAGGGGAGGGGTGTCTACATCTGGTCTGACAGGGCCCCTACCCATGGAGGTAATAAGGATAAACTATTGGCAAGGATCAGTGCCCACTACTCAGTAGTCTGACTCAGAACAGTTCTAGAGGCAGAAAATCTTTACAAAGTGCTTTATTTAGCTTGAGTATATGAGTCATTTGTTCTGTATAAGGGAGAGCTACTGGCAACAAGTGAGGAAGAGCCTTGAGATCAATAAATTTCAGACGGTTGACACTGGTTAATAGCTAGGAAGAAATATGCTTCCCCAAGATCACAAGGAATTTGAATTTCTACAACTTTACTTACCAAATTCATACAAAGTTCATTCTGTTTCCAGATCAGGCATTACAGCCAGTTTCAGTGGCCAAGTTCAGTTCCTCTAAGAAATATTTTTATCTTGAAAATTATAATTTTATACTAAGACATCTAATCAGATTCCATGTAGTTTTACAAATTGTCTTTATTGTAATACTTTGAAAATAAGACCCCAATTATTTTGTTTTTTAAAAAAATGTACCTAAGCTGGGTGTAGTCATGCACGCTTGTAATCCCAGTAGTTGGGAGGCTGAGATAGGAGAATCGCATGTTTGCTGTCAGCCTCAGCTACTTAGTGAGTTCCTTTGCAATTTAATGAGATCCTGTTTTAAAATACAGAATAAAAATAGGGCTGGGAGTGTAGCTCGGAGGTAGAATACGAGTGGGTTCAATCCCCTGTAAAACACACACACACTATTATTCTTACAAAAGTTAGCTCTTCATGAGTGAGTCTCATATGAGCTCAAGCAGAAAAAAATTTATATTGGTAACAGTTTATCAGAAATACATGAAAATACACACTGTAGGGTTTATAAAAGCCTCATATAGATAGAGGTCAATGGTCCACTTCAATCTTTTACTCTCTTGCCCTAGAAAATCGAACCACAGGTGCATAAAATGTAATGCACAAAATGCTGCTTAACTTAGAACCAACATTTCTGATCACAGAAGACAGACGTAGGAAAATAAAAAGGTGACATATTGGCATAAAATTCCCAAAATAGATATAAAAGATGCTAGGTCTGCTTAGAACACAAGTTGCTGAGGGGCCTTGCTGAAGGGCGCATGCTCAGAAACAATGTTTCTTTATTTAGGGGCCTGGTGAAAGCGACTCAGATTCTGTCAGCAGAAATTCCACTTCCAGAAATTCAATGTATTACAGCAGCTAATGCCAAAGAACATGAAAAGCTCGAATGTTCCTGCTCTGAGACTAAACATTTAGGAAGTTCTATGCCTAAAAGTAACAGGAAAGAGCATGGCTCATAAACATGTAACAAGAGTTAAGTGGACATTATCAGAGTAAAAATCAATTCAGTCTAAAAAAGACAGAAACAAAGTTAGCAGATTTTTATTTCTCTACATCCTTTCTTATCTGATAGAACATAATTATTCTATGTTCTAATCAAATCCTAAAGTTGGCTGGGCTTGAGAGTTCTATATGAGATACATTGTGGTGGGAAAAATGTTGACAGCAAATAAACTAGTGTATGCTTACCTGGCATGGAGCAATGGTACTTCTCCCTACTTGGAAAACAACAATCTTAATTCCTTCTTCAAAATGTTCAAGGACGACTCAGATAAACTTCCAACTGCCTAATAGTGCTACTCTATAGGTATAGAAGAAAACTAAGGGTTTTGCTTTTTATTTTTATTTGTAAAGTTTCTAGTATATTTGCTATAACAAGTATCTAATAACTCAATTGGAAAAAACTCAGTTGCCTTCAGTTAACAAAGTATTAATAGACACTCCACATCAACTGATAATAGTGGCAATTTAAAAAAGAGCTCACTTCTCAGAAAGATCTCTTTAATAATTGTCATTTTAAAGTAACATTTGATTTCAGCTTTATTATCTAAACAGCCAACACAAAACCTACTACGAAGAAAAAATTAGTACATATACTCATAGTAATTTATGCTAATATGATTAGCATTTAAAGGTTTAAACTTAAAACTTCAGAGAAACATCTTGCAAAATAATTTAACAGAGGAACATAAAACTTAAATCCAAATTACTAAAATTGCTAAATTATTAAATTTATCAGAAAATAGCCTGGTATAGTGGTCCACACCTTTGTGAGCCCAGAGACTCATGAAGCTGAAGCAGGAGGATCATAAGTTCTAAGTTCAAGGCCAGAATAGGCAAATTAGTAAGACCCTATCTCAAAATAAAAATAAAAAGGGCCGGAGATGTAGCTCAGTGATAGAATGTCCCTGGGTTCAATCATAGATAGATAGATAAATAGATAGATAGATAGATAGATAGATAGACAGACAGACAATATGAAAATAAACAGGGCATAAATTTGTGTTATCTATTACAAATAATACAATTTAAATAAAAAATTTTAAAAATGCAGTGAAATTTCACCTTCAAATTGGACTTAATGTTTAAAGGATGGCTTCTGATACATTAGAAGATCTAGTCTCATGAAAGTATTTGGGGAGTAAAAAGATTGTCAACATCCAAGAAAACATTAGAGAGTAACCCAAATAAAGAGCTGGTTATCACAGTATTTGGGAGGCTGAGACAGAAAGGATCACATATTCAAGGCCGGCTGGTGCTAACTTAGCAAGAGAGACCTTGTTTCAAAATTTAAAAAATAAAAAAGGCTAGGGGTATAGCTCCTTGGTAGAAGGCTCCCTGGGTTCAATCCTCAGCATCCCCCATCTCACACACACACATACACACACAAAGTTGGTTAACTTCTCTTCCTAAGATAGCCCTTCCCCAGGAATTTTGTAAGTTATTAAGTTACTGCATAATTAATGACAACTTTATGAGATTTCCCTATTTTACACCCTAACCCTGAATCCATCAAAATAATGTTAGTAAACGTTGATATAAAAGTATTTATAATTCTTCAGTTAATGTTTGGTGAACTGAACTGTATACTGAAAATAAAAAGCACAATATAATTTCAGCATATCAGAAAAATTCACTTATTCTTTAGGAAAACTATCACTTTCATGAGAAAATTAAGGATTCAGGAACATGTATATTTGGGACTCCTTTTGACTTTACAGTTAAGAAAATAACATGTGCATTATAGAATAATTAAATAAATATGTTACCCAAAAAATCCTAAATCACCTATAATCATTATGGTGTATACATAAATGGTTTTTTTTTCTTTTAGAGATATTTTAGGCATATAATATATATGAGAAAAAGGTTCAGATTAAATATAGCATAAACTGCATTAGTTTATGTTTTGAACATAAATTACTAAAAGTGGAAGTTCTAAGGCAAAGGAAATGTACTTTGCCAATCTGTCTTACTGAAAGACTGTATAAATATAAATTCCCACCAACTAGAAGCAGGTCAGTGCACACAGCCTTTAATCCATTTGCCTGTTTCTCAAGGCGTTCATTCAGCATAACTCTTCTCCCTTCCTGCTTATTTCCTGTACTTATGAAAATAGACTTAGTCTTTTAAAATAAAAACATAAATAAAAATAACAAAGGAATATCTTTGGGATCTTTGTAGAACGAATTTTTTTTTCTTCTCCCTCTCTACTCCCCCAATAATGATGATCACCATTATGCTACATCCCCAGTGTGTGTGTGTGTGTGTGTGTGTGTGTGTGTGTGTGTGTGTGTGTGTGATACTGGAGATTGAATCCAGGAGCATTCTATCTCTGACAGAAAACCCCAATCCTAATTTATTTTTTATTTTGAAATAAGATCTTACCAAGTTGCTGAAGGCATCACTAAGTTGCTGAGGCTATCCTCAAACCTGCGATCCTCCTGACTCAGTCTTTCAACTCCCAAGTACTGGGATTACAGGCATGTGCCACTGCACCTGGCTCAGAACCTTTTTGTTTTGAGACAGTGCCTTACTAAATTGCCCAGGCTGACCTCAAACTTGTGATCCTCCTACCTCAGCCTCCCAAGTAACAGGGATAGCAGGTGTGTGCCACCATGCTTAGTACTCTTCTCTCTTGAGATGTCTTTTCCTCTTGTTTCTACCATCTGGTCCTCAAAAGTATAAGAAAAAAAAAAATATATATATATATGTATATTCCCCATCAACATTGCTATCAGCATCCATTCCTGCCCACATTATTTTCCTGTTGGGGACTAGACTTACCTCCCCCTTTACTCTCCAGCACCTCCACTCCCTTCACTACTTGCTGACCAGCTACCTACCAAAGAGGAAAGATGGTGTCAGTCTATTTTGTGCTTCTATAAGAGAATACCTGAGACTGTAAAACATATAAAGAATAGATATATATTTCTTTGAATTCTATAATCTGGGAAGTTCCAGGTCAAGGGGCCAGCATCTGTGAGGGTATTCTTACTGTGTCATCCCATGGCAGATGAAAGAAGTGTTGAGGGAGGGAGACAAATTCATCCTTTTATCAGTATCTTAGTCCATTTTGTGTTGCTAAAACAAAATACCTGATATTAGATACCTTATAAGGAAAAGGAGTTTATTTAGTTCAGTTTTAGAAAGTCCAAGATTGGACTGCCCCATTTGTGTGGCTTCTGATGAAGGCTTCCTGTGTTTGAACATGGTGGAGGACATTATGGCAGGCACATGTATGAGAGTACTAAGAGGGGCAGGCAGAAAAACAGAAGTCACATGGCTGTAAGAGAGGAAATAAAAGAGAGAAGAGGCGGAATTTGCTTTATGACAACTTGCTCTTGCTCTCACCATAGCCAATCTTCTTCTGCCAGACCAAGGACTGATGCAGACGCATAAGCATCAATCCCTTCCAAGTATGCTGCCTCCAATGACCCAATCTCCTCCCACTAGGCCACACCTCTTAAAAGTCCACTACCTCTCAATATAAGAAAACCAAGGCTCTAGTACATAAACCTTTGGGGAACAAAATATATCCAAACCACAACAATCAGAAACCTGTTCCCCATTCTTATGATAACAAATCCCCTCCAACAATAGCAGCATTAATCCATTCATGAAGACAGAGTTCTCATGACCTAATCACATCTCATATAGGACTCACCTCTTAACACTGCTGCATTAGAGATTAGGTTTCCAATAAATGAACTTTGAGAGACACACTGAAACCATGGCAGATGGTGATATGCAGGAGGGAAGTATAGGAATAGGGAACAAAGTATCTACTTCCTTCTCAGAACAGAAGAAGGAACAATGAAGAAGGGTAGCCAAGATACATGTTTCTACAATGTAAGTCTCAACACACTTTAAAATGTCTAGAAGCTTAGTTGGTTTTTTCTCTAACTCCACCCCAGATTCTAGCAATAAACTGTCACCCTAAAGTTTTGGTATACTTATAAAATCTTCCCCTCTATGTTTTCATGAGAAAATAGTAAATAATTAATCAGACATAAACTGCAGCTACTAGCCAGACAGAATTTTTAACTAAAACATCTTTATACTGACTTTTGTTTGACAGCCAGTGGACTGATTCCTGCCCTTCTGAAAAAAAGAACTCAATGTATCAGAAAACACTTCAGTATCATCAAGGTATTCCAACAGAGATTAGAACAAATTTAGAGGTTTGACAATCTCTCTAAACATATAAAACAAAAAAGTTACCAGTAAAATGTAAAACTATTTTTTAAAAAAAATTAGAGGTAAAAACCCAATTTACTCTCTCATTCACTAGGTGAGGAGTCTGTGAACCAGTAAAATGATCTGAAGTACATAAGATGAGAAAGAAAATAAATATCAAAATTCTCATCTTCCCCTTCTAAATGCAATCTTTTCACAAAGTGAACATTGTGAAGTAGCTGAAAGTCAAAATACTCTTTGCAGAACATTATAAAATATTAGTATTTTAAATTCTATCATACACATTATCACTTTAGATAAAAATATATAGTTATTTCAAGTTTGCATTGCAATTAGTGCTCAATTTTAATTTATAGGTTATAAAACATATACAATCATGACTACAAATGACTAAAGAATGAAACAGCCATGAAAGCAAATTTACTGTTTGCAAGTTTTTTTTTTCCTTTAAAAACCCCTTATGCATACATTGTACTTGCCTAATCTCTGCTTATAATGTTAGTGTTGGCTGTCTTTATGATTAAAGGAAAATTTCAGAATGAAACAATCTGAAATTCCAAGCTTGTTTTCCCCTATAGACTGTGAAAAGCTCACCATTACACAATCTTGGAAGCAGAACACCTCTGCCCAGTTCCAAGAAGGTACATACAGATCGCAACTTGAGAAATGTAGGTTTGTACCACACTAGGTTCTAATGCTTCAAGATCCTGTAACCTTGGAGATCTAGGAGGAACTGAAAGAAATTACACTCCTTTAGGGGATGGAAAATATTTAAATATATTTGAACTGAGAATATTAAAATATATCTGGATATATTCGCATATTTTCATAACAGGTATAAATCATAATTGAATTTCTATGGTGTTATATTTAACCCAACTTTAGCAATAAAATTATGTCTGCAGGCTAGAAATGCATTTATACTTCACTGTGAAGGGAATGCTTTTACTCTAATCGGTTCATACCATAATTTGGCATTTTTAAAAGGTGGCTCTGTACTATATTTACCTTTCTTGTTCTCCTTGGCAAATGACAAAATATAAATCCTTTAAAATACTCTACATATATAACTATCAAACAAATATTTACATATAAGGCTGGTTAGAATTATCCCTACCATCGCCTCTTAGCCTTAAGAATCATATTCTGCATCACCTCTACCTTTTAATGGCAAAATGTTATAAACTATAGCTCAATTTTATAATGGAAAGGTAAATATTTCATTAGTGCATTGCAATTATCCAATTTCCATGTTGAAAAATATTATGATTTCATCTATTGGCTTTAGGATTTTTGGAAATGACACATTCCTAAATATGTAAAACAAAGATATATGAGAGATATAGATGAATTGATAGCTTAAGACTATATTATCATTAGCAGGACTGCTGACTTAATAAAATGTCTGGTCCAGATTAGTACAAGAATATCCTGCTTAACATCAATAATCCATTCCTGAAAAATCAGACATGTGGGAAAATATGACAGGAAGTCTGTTAAGAGTCCCCCCCCAAAGGTCTATGCAGTAAAGACTTGTTCTTCAGTGTTACACTATTGGGATGCTGTGGAGCTTTTAAATGTGGAGCTTAGTGGGATATCCTCAGGTCATTTGGGGGCATGCCTCTGGAGGAGAGAGTAGGACCTCAGCCCCTTCCTCTTTTTTTCTTTTACTTCCAAGTAATGAGGCAAGTATTTATCCTCCACTATGAGATCCCACCACAATGGCCTTGCCATAGTCCCAAAGTAAGAAGTCCAACTGATCATAGATTAAAAGCTCTAAAAGTGTAAGTCAAAATAAACCTTTTCTCTTTATAAGTTGATTATTTGGGGGTACTTATTATAGTAATGGAAAGCTAACACAATACCCACAATCCAACTGGCTAGTAAAACAATGCAAGATCTGGGAAAGTAGTTCTTAACCTTTTGAGGGTCACAGATCTTTGAGAATATGAGGTAATGAAGAGACTTTTCCCAAGATATGTTCCTAAAATTTTTTTTGTACTATATATAATTTCAGTAGGTTTTGAGACCACTAGACTTAGCACCCCAAGCACATGTGGGTTAAGATCCCCTAACATAGCAATAACAGCAGGGACCATGGCTGGTTACCACAGTTATCAACTCTTTAAGGCAATCCATCAACAATCTATTTTAAGGGGTACAGTTTTCCTTTGGTGCTGCCAAGCATATTTTCAGCTGGTGCATCAGGAAATGATAGATGCCAGAAATAAAAATAAGTTGTTCCATAAGTTTAGAGCTGGCCTATTTAACTTAGAACACAAAAGTAAAATTCATAACAATGATCTTTTAAATCACTAATAGAATATACTTAACACATCATTAACAATATTACATGTGTGCATTCCACAAAAGTATGTATCATTTTTGATAAAAAAATAACCAGTTATAAAAAATGAATCTTTTTCAAATTCAACTGATAACTAGAGCTTGGCAGCAATTCTCAATTCTTTAGTAATTTTCCACTAGTCAATGCACACGTCAAACATTTCAGCTTTCAGTGGGTTTGGATAGAATTCATAGTGGCCTAGCTTAAAGTGGCCTTCCAGTCTGAGATTAGGGAATGTGTGCCCTCTCCAAAGATCATGTTGAAATGTAATTGCCAATATAACAGTATTAAGAGGTGGGACTTTTAAGAGGCAAGTAGGTCAGGAGTAATACCATTATTATGGAAGTGAGTTCTTTATAATAGGGAAGGTTCAGCCCCTTCTTGCTCTTTCTCTTGTCTTCTCTGCCCCTCTGCCACAGTATGACAGGGCAAGAAGGCCCTCATTTGATACCAGCCCCTTAATCTTCAGTTTCCTACCTTCCTGAACTATGGGCCACTAAATTTCTATTCAATATAAATTACCCAGTTCTGTGGTATTCTGCTACAGCTGCACAAACTGACTAAAATGGCCTATATGTGGCACTGGTAGCCTGCTTGCCATTCTTCCACCCATAAAGTATATCATTAGTGATCACAACATTCTTTCTAGCGAAGTCTAGACATCTCAGAATCATTCTCCCAACAGAATAAAAGAGTGAATTAAAACTTCTTTGCACTCATTTTTGTCAACACATATATTTGTGTATAGTTCCCCTTTTGTTTCATCTCATCCAACAATATAATGAGGAAACAGTGACACTACTGACATTTTATATAAAAGGAAAACAAGGCTGAAGTAAATATGGTGTTCAAAATAATACAGCAAGAAATTGACAGAACTTAAATCCAATACAAATATTATGGTTTCCAGTTTAGTACCTATATTGATTTAAGTTCATCTGAAAATGACAAAACAAAATAGTAGGTCAAACATCTCATATAAAGGAAATTCAAAGGAAAGCACTACAGGGAAAGAATGGCAACTCCGTGGTGTTCAGAGAACCAGGCTCTTCCCTGCTTGCTCTTCATGGGCCAAGCCAGCAGCTAGAATTCTACCAAAGTATCATATCCAGAACCCAGGAGGAGAAAAGGGGACAAGGGAGAGAGGAAAGGATGGTGCGTACCATGTTTTTAAATGGTTTCCACACAGTTTCTCCCTATGTCCCACTGGCCAGAAACTCCATTACAAGCTCACACCAAACTGCAAAATAGTCATGTGGTAAAATAAAGAATGCTATGACTAAGAAAAAAAAGTAGAACCAGTATTGAGAGACAACTAGTAGTTTCTGTCGTATATCATGTTCTCCCTAATATGTGGAAGCTAGGGAGAAAATGGGACACAGGCGGGACTCCAGACAAAGAAGGAGAAACCTTAGATGAGTGAAGAGGGCTACCTAACTGAGGGAGATGGGAGGAGGGAAGAGGGAAACACCCTAATGCATTTGATATTCATTCATAAACATATCAAAGTCAGTCACTAAGCCAAACATGAGGAGGGAATGGGGTGGGAACTGAGGAAAGGCTAAGTGAGTGATGTGTGCATGTATGTCTCTACCATCCTGTACCTCATTAATATGCATGATTACAATGCACCAACAAATCTTTTAAATAAACAAAGGATATTGGAAAAAGTTAAACTCTAAGGTGTTTGACAACATGACTTGCAGCTGATGGTCCCAGAGAGTTGAGAAGTTTGTTGTTTTTTTCTAGATTATTGTGACAGCCTGCTATAAGTATCCCTGCACACACTTTCAATGATGCATTCAAGTTATGAAGCTGTAATTAGTTGTTTATTAAAAAGTTGTCTCAATCTTAATGAAAACATAAAAGTTACCTATATTTTTAAACTGGTAATAAGTTTACAATTTAAAAAAATAAAAAACAAAAAACACTACTTTAAAATAGTCTGATAACATTTCTTAAAATAAAAAATACAAATGGCCAACAAATCTATGAAAAAATGTTCAACATCTTTAGCAATCAGAGAGATACAAATCAAACCTACACTGAGATTTCATCTCACTTTGGTTAGAATGGCAGTCATCAAAAAAATAAATTATAATAAATGCTGGTGAGGATATGGGGAGGGGACACTTTATTGTTGTTGTTTTTAACACTGTTGGTGAGATTGCAAATTAGTACAACCACAATAGAAATCATTATGGAAATTCCATGAAAGACTAGGTATGGAACCACATGTGACCCAGCTATACCACTCCTTGGTGTTGTCCCCAAAGAATTAAAGTTAGCATATCACAGCAATACATGGATACCCATGTTTATAGCAGTACAATTCACAATAGATAAGTTATGGAACCTGCCTAGGTGTCTGTCAACAGATAAATGGACAAGGATAATATGGTATATACACAAAATGGAGTTTTATTCAGCCATAAGGAATGAAATTGTGTCATTTGCAGTAAAATGCATGGAACAAGAGAGCATCATGCTAATAGAAATAAGTCAGACTCAGAAAGTCAAGGGTCATATTTTTTCTCTCATATGTGAAAGCTGGAGAGAAATAAGAAGAAAAAGGGACATCAGTAAAATAGAAGAGAGACTAGTAAGGGGGAGATGGGAAGGAAAGCAGAGGTACAGGGGAATGATATTAGCCAAATTATGTTATGTGCAGGTACAAATATATCACAATGAATCCCACTATAATTAAGTATAATTATAATGCACCAATCAAAACTTTATATAATAAAAAGTGGTCTATTAGTTCCTTACTACCAAGGGGATAAAATTCTAACATTTCAGAATGGTACACAAGGCCCATTACAAACCATCTTTTTAGAGTAGTCATAAGTGACCCTGATACACTCTTTCCAGTAAGCCAGCAACTTCTTACTGATCTTGAATATACCCCAGATTCTTCTAAAGCTATGTAGTTTACAGAGCCTGTCATCACCTAAGAAGGCTTTGCTCCCAACTACAATTTATAATTATTCCAACAATGCTGGAATTTCAGCATGAATCTCTTGCCTTGCTCGTTTAAAATGTTGCTTCTCTGGCTTTAGCTCCAAAGATTCTGTTTCACTAGGTACAGCTTAGGCCCACAAATCTGCACCATTTTTAGCAAGCAGCAGAGCACCTGGGTCAGAGGTGGTAGTTAGCAATGTTCACCTAGTGATTACTACGATAAGAAAAAACTGTATCACACTAATTGCTGTGCGTTTTTTCTGTTTGTTTGTTTGTTTTTCTGGTTTGGTTCTAAGGTAACACCATAATTCTTTCATGATACAATGAAGGAAGAAGACACTTAAAGTTTTGAGAAAATCACCTTTATAAAGCTCAATTTGTAACTTGAATAATAATTGTCCCTTTCATAATATACTTTAGGTGAATAAAGCAAGATAAAATAGATGCTAAATAATATAACCACTTAGATACAGAAGAATAATGTAGTCCAGTCACTCTTTGGTATCCACAGGGGTTTGTTTCCAGGACCTCAATTCTCAGATACTCAAGTCTTTAGATAAAATGATGTAGTATTTGCATATAACCTATTATTTACAATATCTAATGCAATTTAAATGTCATATTGTTATACTGTATTGTTCAGAGATTGATGACAAGAAAAAAAAATCTGTACACATTCAGTACAAATGCAATTTTTTCTTAATATTTTTGATCCATAGGTGGTTGAATCTGCTGAGGCAGATTACAGGCCTGTAATCCTAGCTACTTGGGAGACTGAGGCAGGAGGATCTTAAGTTCGAGGCCAGCTTGTACAAGCTAGGGAGTCCCTGTCTCAAAATTAAATCTGAAAGTCTGGGGTTGTAGCTCAGTGATAGAGTACTTGCCTAGCATGCATAGAGCCCTGGATTCAGTCTCCAGTATTGAAAATTGCTAATTAATTAATTAATTAATTAAAAAAGGATTACCAGAAAGACATTTAGGTCTTCCAACCCTATGTGAATTACTTTGGTACAATGTTTACACTTGTACATTTACCTTAGACTCATCTTCATTACTTATTTCCCCAATATAAATAAATATAAACTTCAAGTAAAAATATAAAAGCCACTTATCATAATTTTCAGCTAAATATCTTCAGATGTAGAAGATATTCCATTAGGCAAGCCTACAAGGAAATATGAGGGGAAACTCCATTTACATAATATTTTGTGCATACTTATACTCTTTCCCTATTGATATTGCATTGAATAAGTGCCCTAAAGAAAACAGTACCATGGTAAACCAGTCAACTCCCCCAAGAGTTATAACTAAAAATATTGTTTCCTGAAGGTTTCAGTCCAATAAAAATATACCTTGGATATGCTTCTAAAAGTTTACAGTGGTTAATCTGTCAAATAATTTCACATAAAGTCAACCTAGATATACTACAGCTAAAAACAGAGTCACAGGCAGCTGGAATTCACATTTGTACAATTAACTTAACAAAATGCTTCCCAATTGCTCCACCGATTTAAAGAAAAAAATCTCTCTGAATTTATTACCCATAGTAACAAATATAATTTCTTAGAATTGTGAAACTTTCTGTCCTGGAGGAGATGCATCTTCCCAGAAATGTTGTGGTCTTATTTGCTTTTTGTTTACTTGTTTATGGCTCAACTAAAGTGGAAGAGGAATGGTGACTTTGTATTTTATGAGATCTTTTTCAAAGTGTCTTAACATATTATTTAATGGTGTAGAATTACTAAATTATAGTGTGCACTACAGTACTCCTCAGCCCTACCTGTACTCTAGAATCATCTAGGGAACTCTGGGGAAAACAAAACAACCTCTCAACTAAACCCCAGGCCCATCTAATCAAAACCTATGGATGGGCCCCAGCACCAGCATATTTTCAAAGACCCCCTTAACGCATAGGAGGTTAGAACCATAGACTTGGTAGACAGAGCCCTAATTTACGTTTGAGTCAACTAAGTCCACCAGGCTCCAGTCTGCACTCTGCCTCTCAGTAAAGTTGGCAGCTCTCCCCTGCCCCACGCAATTGCAATTCCAATTCCCTCTCAGCACATTCAAGGAGAAGAGGGAGGAGACACTCTACAGGGAGACAGCCTTGGTAACCTCTGGGAAACTGAAATGCTGCTAGATTACCAGGTAGAGCAGAATGAGGGAATAATGAGTGTGAAAATTCTGTTAATTTTACCCATTAGACACACAACTCCAAAATTCTTAATGGGAAAATAAGTAATTTTACTATATAATGAAGTTAATTGGAAAATCCTGGCACACTTGCTTTACCATAAAGGTCAAGAGTAAAAATGCAATGATCAATAAGTCAGTTAAATGAGTTTGATTTGCTCTGGGTATCACTCTATTTGGGTAAGGAAACAGCAATTGGATAAATTATATTTTTAATCCAAACACTTTTTTTATTTTTTTAAGATTTGGTATATACCTTTTGTAAGAACATGGAGTAAAAATAGGAAACATATTTTGAAAACCTAGTTTTTCTTGTTGTCGTTTTAATTAAAGCCTTCAGCCCTTGACAAAATTAAAGTTACTTATCACCCCTCATTCTTTGGAATGTAAATTTTCAATATACACAACTAAGTTTCCACTTTTAAATAAAAGAAATAACACAGAGTTGCAGAGATTGCCATTAAAGTTCCACATCAAAATAGGATAGTTTAACTGAAGTATGTATATGTGGCTTGTTTTCCAGAATGATAAATTTAATAGGAGATTCTTAAAAATAACCCACTACTTTCAAAATCTGATTTATCACTTAAACTAGAAAAATAGAAGTTGAGACTAAATTACATATTTCAATATAAATACTTAGATGTAATCCAAGATTCCATAAATGACTAAACTGGTTCTAAATTTAATGAGGTTTATAAAAATAATTTGCTTAATGGAAACTAGAAATTCTTATGCCCTACTTTAAGAAGCACCTGCATGTCTTGAAAAACATGATGAATTTCAGTTATACTGTAACCCAATTCCTTTAATCTCTGTAATAGTGCTTGCCCGATTTCATTCTGCCTACTCCAAAGTTGCATTCAATATTTGGTCAACAATGTAAGTGAATACAATAATAATAAATGAAATTATTCCTTTCATTTTATATCCTATGATTTTGTTGCTATTTTCCTTATTTTTGCAATAACATAATAAGCTAATTCATGCCTTTGTCTTGGTTTTGGAAGGAATTATATGCCAACATCCAGGCAATACCCTTTCCTAATTTAAAATAACTATGAGGTTGCACACTACACTAGTGAATTTGTAATCAACTTAAAGATAATGTGTTAAAAGTACAATTAAGCATGTCATAACAGAAGAAAGCCCTGGTAATTACAAGTAGTGCCATGCTTGCTGGGTTTTTAAAAAGTAGTGTAAGACTATGAAAAATCGCCACCCAGTGATGCAAATGAAAACTGCAATTTGTTTTTGTGTAAAATGAGTACCCTGGAGGATTACTTCAACTTCATTACCGAATGAAGGAATAGCTATTACCTTCTTATGTGAATAGAAACTGGTTACAAGGGAAAGGATGTTTTTCTACTGGCTCCCCCTGCCCTACACACCTATTCTTATTCAGCACACGTAACATTTCACAAAGGCTAAAAGCTTTGGAAATCTTAACAGGGAGAAAGGCTCTCCATCCAAATGTGAGCTAAGTGTATACAAACAGCCCCGATATTTCTATTACCAACAAAAGTGTCTGAGCTCTGCCTGGATCCTGGATTTCAGGTCATCATGTGCTGACTTTATCACCTCAGCAATTCCATCTAATAAGTGTGAAATAAAACCTATTACTGTTAAGTAATGCCACTGGCCTAAGGGAAAAGGTATTCTCAAGTGAAAAAAAAAAAAGATAATTTATAGCTTTAACAACATAATTTATTATGGTCTTTTCAGAAGTTTGTTATAAATTCCACACAAGGAGGTAATCTAACAGATTCTGTAGCTTCTATATGGATAAGAAGTTGTTGCTACAAATGTAATTATGCTTCTAAGTCTTTACTTAGTTACAGCATGCAGAAGTCAATAAACACACAAGACTACACATGAGGCCTAAAAAATTATGTGGATGTATGCTAACTAAAATACATGTGTGCAAGTATGTGCTATGTTAATAATAAAAGTATTTAAAGCATTTATTATGTACCATTTAACCTATTTACATTTTCCAAAACATTTTTACATAGTATGTTCTAAGACTAAAGTAGATGTTACATACGTTGGTACAGAACCATATACTAAAAAGAACAACTTAGCAAAGCAAAACAATTTTAAAAAATACAGTTTACCATCGTACATTTAAAGACAATTATTTTCCTAATAATTTGTTAGGACTTTTATTAGTAAATTGAATTAAGTCCTTAACTATTGAAGGATTTTTTACTAACTAAACAATGAATACCATCTTCCCTCAACTTCGAGATTAGTTTTCTTCAGTATTTGAAAAATATCTTAAAAGTTCAAAGTAGCCAAATTAGTAATACAACACCTCACGTATTTAAAAAAAAGAAAAGAAAAATAAGTACTTTCTATTTTAAATAGTAGAGAACACAATTTAAGTTTTTTTTTAAATGCTTAAAATGTCACTAATGTCTTAATATTAAGAGTGATGATATGGTGAAAACATTCAAAAACCTTTCTTATAGTGTTTTGAAGTATACAGCATATTATCATTATCGATTGTCCTCCTATCATACTATGGCACAGCAGAACTTCTTACTCTTATTTTTCAGTATCAGTTTAAAAAATTTTAAACTTAATATGAGAAACACCTGACAATATGACATAATTAAATATAAATATATATCTCAACATGGCTAGCTTAGTAACTAAAGGACAAGCTCTAAAATCAGACTGCCTGGGCTACTTCCAGATCTGCTACGTGCCAGATGAAGGAACCTAGAAAGGTTAAGTCTTATCTGTTTATGGAGATAGAACCACCTCACTTATAGAGTTGTTCTAAGTATTTGACACACACTAACTCACTTAATTCCCCAAAACCATATGGGATAAGCACTAATAATATGCTCATTTCCTAGATATACTGGATAATAACTGAGGAGGTTAAATAACATGCTCAAAGCAGATGTTAAGACTTGCTCAGCATGCGCAAGGTCCTGTGTTCAATCCCCTGTCCCAACAAATATTTTTAAAAGTTAGAAACTCTAGTAAGTTGCACAGCTGGAATGTCAACTCAAGGGGCTTGGCTCCAGAGTCAGCAATCTTTATTTGCACTTCATGGAAAAGCTTCTGAGATGCTCCTGAGAAATAAGGGAGATGGTATAATTGATGAAAAAAGAAGACAAAGGGAGTGAGAGCCCAGAGTATACTGACTGGCATTGTGAACACTTCCAGAGAGTTAAATAAGCCCACAGAACACCAGGTACACACAGATTTTTCATGGAAAATGTTGAAGGGTAAAACTTTGTATTTGAGAGGGAAATTGGGCTAAACAGAGACAAGCAGCAGCACTGTACAGGAGCTGAGGGACAAGGAGGCCTCAGCTGATATGTGGAGAACACCCTTCTTTGGCTCATTTGAATGAGGTGTAGCACCAGTTACACTGCAAATTAAATTCTTATGCTGGAATCATGATGGAAGTGATTCCTCACCACAACTGTCCAACTGCTAGACATATGCTTCTGGGTACAACAGCAATCCTGCCCAGTCCAAGATGGTCCTGGGAACATTCCCTCAAAATTCAGCATGTCAGCCTTTGGGAAAATATACCAGTAGAGCTTAGATATATCAGACAGAGCAGCTGGTACTGAGAGCATATTAGAGTAATTAAGTCTTGGAAATTCCCTCATGAAAGAGCAAACTTGGAAGTGTACATGACTTTTGAGACTTGTTTAAAGACTACTTCTTAAATTACAGTCTTTCCTGGAAAGGGAAATGAGGTCCACAGTAGATAAACTTTGTCTGGTTGAAGCAGAAGGCCCTGGAAATTGGCCCTTACTGGAGTAGCTATTAGACAGGCAATGAAAGATCTTCAAGGCTACTTGATAACAGAAATTGGGGTCCATCTTAGGAAAAGCAGCACGGGGCATTTCACTTACGGTCAAAATTTATCTCGGAAATATCCCAAAGTGGCAGGTCATAGAGCTAGAAGTAAGAAAGATGTATAAGTTGAGATTTAGTGTTAGAAATTGTATGTGCTCTCAAAGATGACAGTGCATCCCACTCACTATAATGATTATATGATAACAAAAAGAATAAGATTAATTTCTAATAATGTAACAAATGACTGTATGATAAAAAAATGCCAATTTCAAGTCATTTAACAATAAAAAAGAGCAAAGTTTTCTGCATATGCCTTTATATTACTGAGACATTAAAATGAGAAATGTAGAAACGAGTTTGGAAAACCAGGCTTTGTTGGAACAAATTTCTGAGAGAAGAATTTATTGTGAAACTCTTGAAGAATGGAGACGCTTCACAAGAGGCTGAGGTATCTCTGGAGTTTTTCTGTTAGGCTAATTCAGGAGTACCAGGAAAACAATATCATCAGCTTTCAAGTAACTAACACTGGGGTTGACAGAGCCAGTTCTGACTTAGAAGCACAAGACACCAATTCCTGACTCAGTAGGAAGGAAGGGTCAGATAAGCAGTCATACCCATGGCACTAATCTTATCCCAGTCAGAAGAGTACCCAGAAAAACTACCCATCCTAGTCCAGCAACTCTGAACTCCCTTGCTTTCTCATGAGATAGGTTTAGAATAATATATGAGAAAGATTCAGAATAACACAAAGACTTTCCAGAATTTGGCAGTAGTCAGGATGGAATATTCTATGGTAAAGTTTATCCATGAGACAAACACTATTCTGATCTCCCAGAGGTTAAGATCAAGAAATGGATGAGGGCCAAAGATGTAAAACCCATGTGTCTTCTCTGCAAAAGACCAGATCCTAAAGAGAAGGGTATACTAGGAAAATCACACCCAACCTTACTCTACTGAATGTGTGGGGGTCAGAGGTATAAGGCACTGGCTGTGAGAGGTCAGGAAGCAGGAGCCAAAGCTGAAAATCCAGCATCACCATTAAATCCCATCTTCTCAAGGTGTATAGCCCATTTGTTGATGCCAGCAGACTCCAGTTTGACTGGGCCAACGCAAAGGAAGTAAGAGAGGCAAGATACCTGGAAGAGAAGACCTGAGAAACAGCCCTCATGAGTTAATGCAAATCTCACAGGAGGAGTCAGAAGTTGGTGGGAGAAGGCCCAGAGTGGACAAAGATGAGTACAAGAAGGGGACACTGGGTTTTGGCTACTCTGCACCACCTTCTTCTGGGGAGACAACTCCTGGGAAAAACATACAGAGACCACAAATCTCTCCCTTGAGAGAAAAATACAATGAAGAGAGGAAATTTTATTTTTAAGAATTATCTTTAAGAATAAACTATAATTGATTAAAGTAAATATTTTTAAAGCCACCAAAATGTTTTAAATTAGCATTTAAACATCCTCTAAATCTTTGAAATTAGAATTTCTAATTTTATAACGGAAAATAAAATCATCTTTAAAGACATTTAGAAAACACTATAATAAATTTAGATTTGAAAGTTTACTTCACTCAGCAAATATTTATTGCAGGCCTAATTTAATTTCAGATGCTAATTTAAGAAGCAAGGTTGGTATTACTTAACAAACAACTTAAATTTATTAAGGATTCTTCCAGACTTACTTTTTCATAGTTAAAAAGGATCATTAGTCCATCAGATGGAAAAACAGGGTGACTTTACAAATTAAATTAGAAGTACACAGCCAAACTAATAAATAAGAAGAATCTAACTCATAGATTCCCAAATTTATTGGCTTATTACCCCTTTTTCAGGAAAAATTAAAATGACTCAGCACCCTGTGGGTGTTTCTACCACCCTGTTATTTTTATTTAATGCTCCCCAATTGCACCTGATACTACACCCTCCCATATCCTTTCAGCACCTCCCTCCCCCCACAGTATCTCCAACATTGGGAATCTATGAAACTTTATAATAATATTCCAAGTGATTGATGACCAATAGTTTATAGACTTCACTTTTTAAATTATATAAATAAATTCATCCTAAATTTAGTAAGAAATATTTGAAAGATAAATCATATAATTGTCAAGTTATTTCCTAAAGGAAAAACAATTCAACAATTATGATTTTGTTTCTTAAAAAGACTCACCTAAGAGAACAAATCCATCTGCTTCTACCTCTGAGACTGAGGGCTTTTTGGATTCCGGAGGCTTTCTGAAGAAGTGAAACATTGCTGCCACTGCTACTGCTATCTGAAAGAGAAATACTATATAAAGTCAAAGTCAGAAGAAACTTTAAAACACTTACCCTTCTTAGTAAAAACTCAAAGGTAAAGATATCACAATAATTACTCTTAGAAATTCTATGGCTAGACAAAGCTGTGTGCCTTTTCTAGGTATCAGAAGGCAAAGTTAGGAATTAAGGTGGGTGGACTTGAAGTCTAGAATCTTGTGTGCCTCGAAGTCCACAATGCAACCTCTCTCAATTTCTAAAGATTCAAAAAATAATCCAAGAAATCACTTCATGTAAAACCAAAATCAACAGATAACCAGAGTATCTGGAGGTAAATCACCATAAAACACACACTAGTTTGAAGAAAAAAAAAAAAAACCTGTCCAGGTTCCTTGTCCTACCAGGTTCCTTTTCTGCTGGTTACCTGATTCAGAGATTCAAAGACTATACAGATTATAAAACTGCAGCTAACCTCAAATTCCCATTAGGGCAGATCTTTGTGTTGGTAAAATTACTGCAATGCTCCCTACACACACACACACACACACACACACACACATGAAGTTGACTAAATTCAAACAGATAAGAAGTCAACAAAACCTTTGAGGGTTGTACTACAAAAATAACTACCAGACTGGATTAAATTAAGACTATGACTACAAGAAGCTACCAGAAAATCATACTTCCCCCAAAGAGGGCCTAACCTCTAGCGCCCACTTCAGTTGTAACCAAAGAAGTTAATGGAAAAAGAAGAAAATCTAGATATCAGAGGCATGCACATGGAGAATAATACACAGAGAAGTTGCTTTGTGACTGCTATGTATTTCCTATTCTTCCCCTTTCTGAATGGGATTGTTTGGGGCAATTACCTTTCCCAGTTCCACCAGGGAGTTAGAGAACAGGAAGGAAAGATATCTTGTCTTTTTAGTTCAGGAAGTGTCTAGACCCAGAGGTGTCACATCTGGACCTAATGAAGACTCTTATACATTAGCCAGAGACACTAAGCTTTATGCCTGATGCTATGCTTGAATTGGGCAATCTGAGCAATTGTCCTTAGGGAGGGGTGAATAATTCTGCATATGGTAGGAAGAGAGATCTCAACCTAGGGTGAACACCACTGGAATCATTAATGCCTTTCACCAGTTCTGTGTTCTGGAGAAAATATATGCAATTTTCTACCTTCTAAGAGTTAGATGTGGCCATGTGACTTACTTTGTTCACTGTATCACATGTAATTTAGAGGGCTATTAGGAGTTTTGTGGACATAGAGAAGAGGCCCCTTAAAAAATGATTCCTCTTCTAACTTATAAATAATATCCTTTTAATAAAAGGATACAAATTCCCAGTACTTTCTTATATCTGACCACAAAATAGAAATGGAACAAGCGTGGAAATTACAAAAGTGATTCTGGTAAGCTATTCTCTAGCTGCAAAAGTTAAGATATATGTTCACAAAAGCCAGATCAAATTCAGGTGTAGTGTAAAAAAACATTTTTTTTTTCTTTTTGTGGTGCTGGGGATTAAAACCAGGGCCTCATACATACTAAGCAAGTGCTCCACCACTGAGCTGCCCTCAGCTCAAGAATCTTTTTGCTGGGTACGGTGGAGCATGCCTGTAATCCCAGCTACTCAGAAGGCTGAGACAGGAGAATTAAAGCAGCAACTTGGTGAGGCCATATCTGAAAGCAAAATTTTAAAAAGGGCTGGGGATGTAGCTCAGATAGAGACTTTACCTAGCATATTGAGCCCTGGGCTCAATCACTAGTACCACAAAAAAAAAAAAAAAATGTAAGTATATATATATTTTGATTTGAACATTTTATAGAGAGTTTATAAATTATGTAATTAAGTAATGCATTTCACCCTAATGCACATGATGTAGTTTCACAAACATATCAAAGTCAATCACTAAACTGAACCTGAGAAGGAGAAAGGGGGGAGGGAATAGGGCAGGAATTGGGGAAGGGTTAAAAGAGAGATGTGTGCATGTATGCCTTTACCCACTTGTACCTAAAAAAATGTATAATAAAAAAATAAATAAAAACTAATAAAAAGTAATGCTTTTAAGTTTCTCATGGCCTAAAACATAATATTTAAACAATATTCAGGCTACAGCAGTTTGTTAGATACTATGACTTGTTGGCAAAGAATAAGTAACATTTCAACCTGTCACTCCAGAACATTATAAAATCCCAAAGACATTAGAAAAGAAGGGATAATTTAGGTTCTAAGAATTAAGAAACTTCCAGGTGCTGGACATGGTGGCGCACACTTGTAATCCCAGCATTTGGGAGGCTGAGACCAGAATATCCTGGTTCGCAGCCAGCCTCAGCTACCTAGTGAGGCCTTCCACAACTTAGTGAGACCCTGTTTCAAAATGAAGAATAAAAAATAGGGCTGGAGATGTAGCTCAGAGGTAGAATGCCCCTGAGTTCAATCCCCAGTACTTAAAAAAAAAAAGAAACTTCCAGGAATGGAAGAAAAAAATCAGGAATAAAGCAAAGGAAGCAGAGATCATATAAAATAACTGAGAATAGCATAAAGATAAATTATTACAATATCTATTGGAAACAGCCCTGAAATTGTTACAGAAGTACCAATCACTCTTCTGCCTATCACTCCAATACCTGATCATATTCTGAAAACATTTACCTTAACTCAACTACAATCTACCTCAAGAGGTTTTTTCCAATGGGATCATGGAATGCAAGTCCTAGGATTCCTCTGTATTACCAATACTTCCACTGACACTAATGATTCATCCCATGAAGTACCTAAAGTGTACCTAACCATATATCTTGGGCTAATCTGTCCATGCATGAAAAAGCCATGTGGTAAAACACTAAAATCTGCAGTCAAGTTTATCTTTATCCCATTATATTTTTCATATCAAAAATACATACTAGTATAAAAATATACTCTAAGAGGGGGCAGGCAAACACCATTCTAAGATCTCCTCTCTGTGAGTGGTCCCCATTCCAGTGGCCAGATTTAGTTGCAGACAATCCTTAGCAAAATTAAGAGTAATTTAAGAGCATCATCCCCAAAGTGAGGAAGATCTGTAATAGTACTTCCTGGTACCCGTGGATATGAGAAGCTCCAGGAACACTTGCTTTTGATGTACCTGCCTTCACCTAAAGTTCCCAAGCATATTATAGTCTCATTACCTTGATTACAATTTTTAGCACTTTTAAAATTGTCTACAATGAGCAAATTTTGCATTTATAAACAGGAAAAAATGCCAAAATTTATTCTTGAAAATCTGTTATTTGCTAGCAGCAATGCTTTTCCATGGCTGAGCTAAACAATCCAAATGCCCCCTAATATTCAAACACAGGAATCCTGGAGCTTCTTATATCTGCTGGCAAGGGTGTGGAGAAGTGGGAACTCTAATATGTTGTTGATGGGATTATAGATTAGTACAACCACTTTGGAAAAGAGTAGGGAAAATCCTCTGATGAATAGGAATGAACCTATCATGTCATCCATCTGGATATCTACCCAAAAGAATGAAACCAAACTATCAGACTGATGCATGTGTATCTATGTTTATAGCCACACAATTCACAATTGCCAAACTAAGGAACCAGCCAAGATGTCCATCAACAGATGAATGGATTACAAAACTATGGGATATATACACAATAGAATTTTACTCAGCCATAAAAAACAAAATCATGTCATTTGCGGGGAAATGGATGGAATTGGGAAACATTATGTTAAGTGATATTAGTCAGTCACAAAAAGTAAAAAATCGGATGTTCTCCCTAATATGCGGAAGCTAGAGAGAAAGTGGGTCATAAGAGGGACTGGATGAAGAGAAACCTTAGATGAGCAAAGAAGGTGACTTAACTGAAGGTGATGGTAAGGTGGGAGGGAAACACCCTAATGCACATGATGTACTTTCACAAACATATCAAGGTCAATCACTAAACTGAACTTGAGAAGGAGAGAGAGGGAGGGAGTGGGGCAGGAATTGAGGAAGGGTTAAATGAGAGATGTGAGCATGTATGCCTTTACCATCTTGTACCTAACAAAGATGCATGATTACAATGCACCAATAATAATAATAAACAAATAAGAAATATACCATAAAATAACAATAAAAATATAGTACAGCAAATACATAAACCAGGAAAATAGCTGTTTATTATTATTGTCAAATATTACATACTATACATGATGGTATTTGGCATATTTTTTGTGGTTGCAGTGCAGTTTTGCTTATACCAGCATCACCAAAGCACAAGAATGATGCATTGCTCTGTGACCTTCCAGTGGCTATAACATCACTAGGCAGCAGGATTATTTCAGCTCCATCATAATCTTCTGGGACCAATGTCATATATGCATACATTGTTGACCAAAACATTGACATGTGATACATGATTTTGTACACAGTTAAGGCAATTAATGCCAATTTTGTCATTACTTCATATAAGCAACACGTTTTAATAAATACTTTGTTTTCTTTAAAAAAAAAAAAGAATATCTAAAGTAAATACTTGCCATTCCATGTATTGGTGAAGATGTAGAGCAAGTTGAATTCTTCTACACTGGTGGCAGGAGCATATAACCATTCCAAATAATAATTTGGTACTGTCTTAAAAACATAAACACACATCTACCAAATAATAACCCTCTACTTCTAGGTATTTACCTAAGAAAGAGGGAAGGATATGTCCACCCTCATACACAAAACTCATAATAGCTTTTTTTCTTTTTGTAGTAGCTCAAAACTGGAAATAATCCTAATGCTCAACAATTGGTAGATAAACTATGGCATACTGATAATACTATTCAGCAATAAAAGAGAATGAGGTACTAATATATACGGCAACACATATGAATCTTAAAAAAATTAAGCTGAGTAAAAGAAGCCAAATAAAGTAAGAGTTTCACACTGTATAATTCCATTTATGTAAATTTCTAGAAATGTAAATTAATGTATAGTAACAGAAAGCAGATCAGTGGTTGCCTGGGTAGGGGATATTAGAAGGGAGGAAAAGAAAAGATTACAATGAAACACAAGGAAACTTATGGGAGTGATGGATATGTTCATCATCTTGACTTGGATGATGGTTTCAGCAGTGTAAAGTGTGTCAAAACTAATCAAATTGTACATTTCCTGTATGTGTTATGTATTGAGGATATTTCAATAAAGCCATTAAAATTCATTATTAACAGAATAGTTGGATGTCATATAAAATTTGAGTTCATGATTATTCAGAAAATTGTCTCAATTTTCTTAAACCATTCTGTGTGTGTTACCAATATAGTCTTTGTATAACAAAAAACCAAAATGCATTCAACACAAAAGGGCAGAGTATTTACTTTTAATGGCATATACAGACTGCATATAGAAGAGCTTGCCTGATTATTAGACAAGACAGATCTTATTGCTCTGACAGGTGGTAGAGGTATGAGAGGGCACATGATATGTTCTTTTTTACCATCCTTTTAAGAAATATTATCCATGACAAAAAAAGGTCAAGGTAGCATAGTTTTCCCAGTTTGATTATCTTTTTAATTTTACCAGAATACTAGTTAATGTAAATATACCAAAGGAAGTGAAATTCCTGTGTCATTGATCAACAATAACTACTTACTATAGAGAGAATAATCCATACATATGTATACACACAAACACACTTTTTTCATGTTTGTGCCAAAATTCAATAAATACGTAAATTTCATACTGCTAAAAATTAAACAGTGAACAATGTTTAATCTTTCTCTTCTATATGGCAGACTGTGAAATACATGAGTATGTAAGTAGAATACAAATATTGATTAAAGTTTACTAATTTCTCCTGAGAAATACCAAAATAATATAAGACTGTGTGGTTCATGCTTTTGTAGCTTTAATCTTGAGGGACACGAATACATTGCCTAAAACATCACTAGGCAGTATAAAACATTACAGAAAAATCAATGAGAATTAGAGGACCCCTGGTAGGCTTCAAGAATGGGCAGCCTTGATCTTCCCTCACCTGATGAGCAGGGTATAAATATAAGCAAAGAAGAAAAAGAAGACCTTTTCTGTAAAAAAGGATCGATATGGACAAAAGGAATAGTGTGTTTAGAGGAGAGCAACAAGATTAAGCTCACTAGAGTTAAGGAACTATGTAGACATGTAGTAGAAATCAAGACTGTAAAAGAAGGATAAAGATAAATTATTAAAGAGGCTGAAAAGTCAAGAAAATGTATTCAGAGCAGCGTACCAGGATGGGTAAATATCACTGGATAGTTTAGGATCTTTGGCAAAGCTAATTTAAAATAAAATGCTGGAGAGACAGACTAAAGGGAACATAGTGCTAGAAGGAACTGGATTAAGACAGAGGAAGTCTGAATGAGAAGAGAAAGGATTTACAGAAATTATGTGGAATATGGCCCATGACTCTCACCTCTAAAAAAATGCAGATAGAAAAGATATAATAAAAGATGACTGAATTTCCAAGTCTGAGGAACCAAAGAAGGTGATATTGTGAATAAGAAAAGGAGTGTAGAAAGGGAAGTTTATTTGAAGAGAAGAAAAAAATAAAGAATTGCATTTCAATCTGTTTTTTTGAGACAAACTGCTATTATGTGAACATTTCATTCTTAGATAATAGCAACAAATTTTAAAAGTTAAATATTCTGCAGACTGAATAAAGCCTCTACAAACTGGATTTGGTCTCAGGTGGCAAAGCTTTAGACCCAAGATAGAATTTTTTTTTTTTCTTTTTTGGTACTGAAGGTTGAACCCAGAGGCATTCAACCTCTGTGCTACACCCCTAGTCCTATATGATTTTTTATTTTGAAACAGGGCCTCACTAAGTTGCTGAGGTTGGCTTCAAACCTGTGATTCTCCTCTCTCAGCCTACCAAGTACTCAGATTACAGGCATGCACTACCATGCCTGGTAGTCAGATGTTCTCCCCAATACACAGAAACTAGGAAGAAAATGGGACACAGGAGAGACTCTAGAAAAAAAGAGGAGAAACCTTAGATGAATAAAGAAGGTGACTAACTGAGGGAGATGGACAGGGGAAGAGGGAAACACACTAATGCACTTGATGTACATTCACAAACATGTCAAAGTCAATCACTAAAGTCAAACACATGAAGAAGGGAGGGCAGGAATAGGGTGGGAATTGGGGAAGGGCTAAATGAGTGATATGTGCATGTATGTCTCTATCATCCTTTACCTCATTAAGATGCATGATACAATGCACCAATAATTTTTTAAAAGAAAGAAATATTTAATAGCCTAAATCTAATAAAAAATTTTTCATAAGAAAAAAATACAAAAAACTTTAGAATTATCCTGCCTTGCATGCTCATCTGGGTTATCTCCACTTGTGCTTCTTTTGGCTATTTTATAGCTCTATAGCAACACAAATAACTTCTAGAAAACTCATAGTCATATAGATGTTTCTTATCCATAAACATGTTTCTAGTGAATGCATTAGTGCCCTGGGGATGATGACCAATTTTTTACTCACTTATAAACTCAACATTCCTTATTTGACCCCAAATGCGTGATGTTTTCAGTTCTCTTTTGAACCAGTTGTGATAGCTTACTAGTTCTCTCCTTAATTAATGAGTTCAGAAAAGTCCTTGACAGATTCTATATTCGTTAGAGACATGAGTTTATCTTCTTTCAAAATTTATCCTTTAATATATGTTACAGATATGAGTTATCTTCTTTCAAAATTTATCCTTTAATATCTGTTAAGTTCAATTAGGATTAGCCACAGACTTTCATAATTTTTCCATTCCACTTAGGTTTTTATTTTTGTAGATGTTTTTTTTTAACTTGGGTGAATGGGGAAAAAGAGTATAACCAAGGAAAGACATTTAAATTGTCACAGATAAGCTCCACAGAACAGTCAGGAAACCAATTTATAAAAATATTCACATAAATTCTACTTCCACCTCCCTTTCATGTTCAGATCAAATAAATAAACAAAAAATATTGAATCTAGTTGTTTTTAGTTTTTCAAATTGCAGGTCCCAACCCTACAGTGGGAGTAAACTCAATTTAGTGTGTCAAGACAAAGAGAACATAAAATGATTCTCTCAGGGTATCATGTATTGTAAGTAATGCTTTATGAATTTTTGTTTTTGGGTGTATATACTGGGCCATGATATGAAATATATTTCTTAGTTTGAATTATAGGCAAAAAAGCTTCAAAGCCATTGATTGTACTTGAGCACACACATACCCTCTTAACATTGTTTAAGAAATATGTACCTCCATGTACTTCTTAAACTAATATGTATAACTTTCCATTGAGAATTGTAAAGAACAGTTTCTAGCAAATCATAGATATTGTATGTATGAAACAAAATTATATCATTTTTAAAATGTGTCCAGTGAAATCTAAATAACATGACATTTTAAAAGACCATTCATAATTTTTAAAATATTGGATTAAACCAGTTCTTTTCTTCTTTTTTTTTTTTTTTTTGCGATACTGGGGATTGAACTCAGGGGCATTCTACCTCCGAGCTATACCCCCAAACCTATTTTTTATTCTTTATTTTGAAACCGAGACTCACTAAGTTGCGGAGTGCCTCACTAGGTAGCTGAGGCTGGCTGCCAACCCAGATCCTCCGGTCTCAGCCTCCCGAATGCTGGGATTACAAGCGTGCGCCACCACGCCCGGCTCCAGTTCTTTTCTAACAGCAGGAAATGTTTCATTTTTGTTGTTGTTGTTTTTATTTTTATTTTCATTTTTTCTCTTTGAACTCTTCTACTTCCACTCCATTTCCTCTGGTCTGGAGTAGCCTGAAGTTACCCTCAGAACACACTAGTACAGCTTCTACAATATATACATACTCACTTTTTTTTGGTAAGTTTCACATATTTGTTTTTTTTGTTTGTTTTTGCGGTACTGGGGATTGAACTCAGGGGCGTTCTACCTTTGAGCTATACCCCCAGCCCTATTTTTTATTTTTTATTTTGAAACAGGGTCTCACTAAGTTGCAGAGGGCCTCACTAGTAGCTGAGGCTGGCCGAGAACCTAGATCCTCCGGTCTCAGCCTCCCAAATGCTGGGATTACAAGCGTGCGCCACCACGCCCAGCTAAGTTTCACATATTTATTACTGAACCAACCTGCTAGTGCAGATGATAGAAAAATATCAGATTCACAAGTAAACATGTCCAATTGTCCTGGCAGTGGTGACATTTTCAGTTCCATATGGTAAGATGACAATGACGTTGAGACAGCATAAATATGTGTGCTGTCTTGTGTACAGTTCCTTATAAACCCAGCTTGGCTCTTCTTCATTGTCTCCTCCTGGAGTTGTACTTGGTTTCATTACCACTTTTCGAAGGAATCCAATGGGAAATGGGACAATTTTGCTTTTGTTTCTTGGCCAGGAATCACTTGATTCTCAAAGTCTTATGAGAAGATGCGGTGAGGAAAGGAGTCAACCTCACTTTTAAAAGAGCGTGTGCTCTAAGGTAACACTCCTGGCCTTTTCACTTGTCACCTTAGTGGAAAGAGACATCAAGTGCATATATAACACCCATTAAAAGTGGAAGATATATGACTTAATAAAACTTACTTCTCTAACATGACTTTATTGATGATTTTAGCAAACTGAGAACTTAAAACACATTATTGCTTTTAGCCAAAACAGAACATCTAAAATACTTGAAAATTTGGAAGATCATGAGCTACAAATTGATTATAAGGCAATCAATCAGGCAAGAGAGGATTCTAGAAGAGTACAAAAGAACTACAGTGAACCTCACAGTGTACATAGATAGTATCAGGGATCAAACTGGGACTTTCTTCTTGATCTTACAGGTTTTTAATTTTTTTCATGATCCTCAGTATTAAATTCCTTTACTTTATGCTAAATTAAAGGCAAGAAAAGTTTTTCATAAATGGGACACATGCAATTAATTAGTGTTTTAGATAGTAGAGAATGTTCCTGGTCAACTATGTACATACAGTAAACACTGTTTCTTAGGCGAAGGTAATTTTTTGTATAGTTGTAAAATCCCATTATATTCCATTTGCCAAAGAAACATTAAGAACTTTGTATAGCTGTATAAAAAAGCAACTAATTTTTAAAATAATAAACATTTTAAAGTCAGTAAAAAAAAAAAAAGAGAGAAGAAAGAAATGGGACACATGAATTCAAACACAAAAACCTTAAACATAATACTGAAAATACTAATTTAAAAGTGTACTGGAAGAAGAGGGCAGTCTACTTTATCACCCCCAGTGAGACTTTTAACAGTTGGCTTTATTTGTCAGACACAACAGCCCAGAGGTTCCATATGATAATTGCAATTGCTCAGCATTAGAATGTAAGATATCTACCTCCAGGAACTGTCTGGAATCAATGCTGTCACTATAATAGTAAATCTTGCTATCATGGAAAGCAACAAATAATCTGTAATTTTTTGGAATACTGCCTCTATCAGAAGTGTTTCCTATAGCTATTGCTAAAGTCATCTTGCGAAGTCACAAATCTGCCCAAGAAAATTCAGAGCAGAACCTTTCCTACCTCTTGGATTCTTATCACTGAATACAGATGGCCTCACTAAGGTAAAAGAGTCACCAAATAATTTCATTCTCCTGCATTACTTTGTAAAGAAATATGTCCCCCAAAGTATCTACTAGGGAATCATCAGTTAGTTCTTGTTTTTGTTTTCTTGTTGTTTGTGGACTTGGGAGATTTTTGCTTGTTTTCTTTTTATTTAACTGCCCTATTATTTTCATGATCAAGAATGATACTTGGCAGTGATAAGAAATAACTGGGTATTTCTCCTTTATTGCCCCTCATCCATATTAAAAACTAAACAGAATAATAAAGTCTCCCAATTCCATTAATTTTTCAGAGGTGAGGGAGATCTCCCACTACTTTAGACCAGGGTTTGTCACTCTTTTCACTCTTAGTACTTGGGACCAGACAATTCTTCCTTGTGGGGGGCCATCCCATGCACAATATGTTTAATAGCATCCCTGGCCTCTACCCATTAAACGCCCTCTTTTGTCCGAGTTGTGACAACCAAAAATGTCTTCAGATACTACCAAATATCCCTGAGGGACAAAATTGTCCCTGTTTGAGAACCAAAGCATTAGAGGACAAGGACTCCTTCGACATTAACCACTGAGCAGCACTCTCTGGGTAAAGAAATCCTTGGTCTGAAGTATCAGACTTCACCTATGCACTCTCAGAATATTGCCCTTTTCTCTTCTGTGGACAATGACAATGAGTAATGAAGGTGGGTTGTAACCTACTCCTCGGTAGATGTGTGGGATGGCCTAGCATGTGATGCATTCCAGTACGAAAACACCTGAATTTTGAAAGGTTTCATTTTAAAATAAAACTTCCCTTCCTTTTAATATGGTACATGTGAAAACCATAAATTTCTTTGTCTAAGAAAGGATGCTAAATATTGGGGGAGATATAGAAATTGAAAAGATGAAGATAGCTAGATATGGGGGCATATGCCTGTAATCCTGCTACTTGAGAGGCTGAGACAGCAGGATTACAGGTTCAAGGACAGCCTCAGCAACCCAGCAAGATTCTCAGCAACCTAGTAAGACCCTGTCTGCAAAAAAATTAAAAGAATGGAGGGCTAAGAGTGCAGCTTGGAGGTAAAATGTCCCTGGGTTCAATCCCCAGTACCAAAAAAAATAAAAATAAAAGTAAATAAAAGATAAAGATGCTGCCTTCTAAGAAACTGTAAACAAATTACACTTAAAATTTATCATCTAGGTCTCAATTATGGACCAAGAAGGTATTTTACACCCTTTGGTATCATCTAGATTCTTCAAATTAATGATACAATGATACATTTTTGGGTTTTAGAAAAGTTATAAACATAATTCTACCTAACTGTCCACAATATACCATTTTAGTTTGGGCATAAATAACCTAGAATGAAGAGAGAAGAATATAAAACATTATTCAGTGTGGCTCTTTAGGATGTTCTCTACTTGTTTACTTCAAAACCTTTATTTATTTTTATTTTATTTTACTTTTTGTGGTACCTGGGATTGAACACAGGGACATACTACCCTCAGCTCTATTTTACTTTTTATTTTGAAACAGGGTCTCACTAAGTTGCTGAGGGTTTCTCTAAGTTGCTAAGGCTGGTGGCAATCCTCCTGTCTCAGCCTCCCAATTACTGGGATTACAGGAATGCACCACCATGCCCAGCTTCACTTTAATACATTTAGAACAAAAGAGGAATCATCTCATTCAACCTTCAAAAGAACTCACTCCCAAAATTGCCCACAAAAAAACCTGCATAAATTTGACTTTCAATACAGCCTAACTGCATCATCAAATCTTTACTTTGTCCACAATAAGAATATATTCACTTTAACATTCAGTTGTTTGTTCACTGTTTAATTCATTCAACTAATATTTTCTTGAGGGCTGAATATTGACCAGCTAAGTATGCTAAGTAGGCCCTGGAAAAACAAAACCATAGGCGTTTTCTCCAAATGCAAGTTCTTGCTACTTTTCGTCCTGCCTCTCAACCACCTCTTACAATTTACTGGGCACAGTGAAAACTAGTAAATTCTGCATAAAATTGGCACCAGCATGCAAGCTGCTAGCAAGGTGCTAACAGTTGAATCTAGTCAAGAAGCATTGCTGTCTCCTGACCTGCTTCAAACTCCTGAGTAAACAAGAGTTTTACCTGTTTTTACCTCCTCCCATTTTTCAACAAAAGTGCATATAAAAAAAAAAAAAAACCACTAAAGCTGACAACAGTTCTGTCAACTAAAAAGAAGAGATCATATGCCAAAGTCAGAGTCAATTTCCAAGAACTGCATGATCAATGGAGACTGACCAAGAAACACAAGTCACCAAGAGTACATTTCTGTATTCTATCTGCCACCGCTGAAATTCTAAGGAATGAATAAATGACCAAGTGAGCAAGCAAGCAAACTAAAACAGAAAGGTGAACCATGAAGTAGCTAAGTTTCATTTTATCCAGGCACCCCCCTTTCCTGAACATAATTCTAAAGCATAAGAGCTGTAACTAGAAAAATAAGCTGCCAGATATCTGGCTGAATGAAAACTTTTTCCAAAGTCTGGTAGAACTGGTTTTCCTCCCTTCTTTCTATACCTCCCCCATGGGATCTTATTCCATTTCCATTCACAGACCATAGATTTTGGTCTGGGCAGGAAACAGGCAGGAGTGAGAAAGGCAATGGTTTGTCACTCTCTAGGAAGCCTTTGTAAAATAAGGTCCAATACAGGAAAAGTTCCATGAGCAGCAAGGACACAGGAAGGAGGTCTATTTTCAAGTTCAAAGAACTGCAAACTGGTCATAGTTGTCCAACTCACTCAGAGACTTTTAACAGTCTGAGCCATGGAAGGCCCAACCATGGTCCAGCAGAGAAGCATATGGTATACCTATTAGCTAGTAAGAAATTGAGTGAACCAAGGAAGTGTGTACATCCCTCTGACTTCCTGAACCATACACACAAATGAGAAGCTACAAGCAATCAAAAGCTAAGTGAGGGAGACAAAAGCTGCCTTTCCCACCTAGTCTTCCTTCAGTAAGAGATCACCAAAATGAGATCAATAAAAATAAGGGAAAATAGGATTCATGACTATGAGGAACAATATCTCTCTCATAATATTCCATAAGAAATAGTCGAAACTGTAGAAAACTTCTTATAAAACCTCAAATGATTATAAGAGGACATGATCTCTTGCATTCTGGCTGCTGAGCAGAGCTGGACAAGATACCAACCAGATGGATTCAGAATCTCCAATCTCAGACAAGCCTACAAAAACATCCTTCTTCAGGAGAGCCGTGATTGAGTCTTCCATGGCTCAGACTGTAAGCAGCCTGGGATTTTCTTTCCACATTCACTATCTCACTACTCATTACCACCGAGAGGCCCCCACAGACATTTCAGGACAATCTACTAACAGTTATATTATTTAAATACTTAGTATAGCAAGGCACTGTGCTCAGTACTTTATATACATGATCTTATTTGATGCTTGTAACAACAACCTTAGCAGGTGTTATTATCCCCCCCCCCATATTAATAAAGAAAACGCAGATATGAAGCCAGGTGTGGTGGTATGCACCTGTAATCCTAGTACTTGGGAGACTGAGACAGAAAGATCGCAGGTTTAAAGCCAGCCTCAGCAACTTAGTGTGGCTCTCAGCAATTTAGGGAGATCTGTTTCCAAATGAAAAATAAAAAAAGGTTGGAGGTATAGCTCAGAGGGAGAATGCCCCTGGAATCCCCAGTACCACAAAAAAATAAATAAATAAATAAAAATTTTTAAAAGGCGGGGGGGGGGGGAGAGGGAGGGAAGATCTGAATGATAATTTGTCCAAGTCACTTAAGTGATAAATATGTAAGAATTTAACCCAGGTCTCTCTGTCCTAAGTCTACATCCTTCACTTTGGGCTTTGCTGCCTCAGTATCCAAGTTTGAATCATCTTCCCCAGGATCCATCCTCTATTCTCTATCAGGAAAAAGTATGACAGCCCAACCAGCTGCTACAGACAGAAGCATAAGTATAACCTTGACTTTACCTTTTCCCTTTACTCCATGTCCACCAACTGCTAAGTCCTACAAATTCATATCTCATGAAACTTTTGGCCTCTTTCTATTCCTACTGTCACTAATTGAGTCTGCTCACTAGTAACTCCATCATAGATGATTACAACCATCCTGGGAATCTTTCCAACATAGTGGACTCTCTCTGTAGCCATGTTTATATCCAATCCTCCCAAAGTATTCTTTCAGATCATACCTAAAAAGTAATGGCCAAGTAATTAATTAGATTCATTAATCAGATTAGATTAAATTAAATTCCCCAAGAGCTGGTAACAAAGGCTGAGATAACCATGTAGGTCTATATAAACAATGAATCAACATGTTTGGCTACAATTAAAGTGTCTTCATCAAAGGACAGAAGATAGCTTGGATTCTGAAAGTTTTCCCATTCATGACTCCACTCCCTTGTTAAGTCAATAAACATTGTAGATCAGTATGGTGGCGTATACCTATAAGCTACCTGGAAAATTGAAGCAGGAGGATCACAAGTTTAAGGCCAGCCTTGGCAACTTAGGAGATTCTGTCTCAAAATAAAATGAAAAAGTCTGGGAATATAGTTCAGTGGTAGAACACCTGTCTTAGCATGTGTAAGGCATAGGATTTAATACCCAGGACTTTAATCAATCAATAAACAAACAAACTTTGGGCTAAAACAGATCAACCCAGAATGGTTCTAATCTGTTCTCTTCTGGCTTGAAAGTTTAAGCTGGAGGGTGGAAACAACCCAACATCCATCAGCAGAACAATGGAGGGATAAAATGTGGTATATCCATACAATGGAATATTATTTGGCTTGCAATGGAATGAAATTCTGATACATGTTACCACATGGATATTTAACATAACACACTATGTTAAATAATATAAGCCAGACACAAAAAGACAACTAGATTTCACTTATACAAGGCACTATAGAGTAGTCAAACTCATAGAGACAGAAAAAAAAAAAAAAGAAAAACAAAAAAAAAAAAACAGTGGATACCAGAAGTTGAGGGGAGGGCAAAGCTAGGCTGTTACTTAATGGGTACAGAGAGTTTGAATTTAGGAAGTTAGAGTTCTGGGCATGGATAGAGATGAAGGTTGCACAACAATGTGAATATCTAATGCACTGAACTGTACACTTAAAAATGGTTAAATGCAACTGGCGTGGTGGCATATACCTGTAATCACAGTGCCTGGGAGGTTGAGACAGGAGGATTGCAGGTTAGACCCAGCCTCAGAAACTTAGCAATTCCCTGTTTCAAAATAAAAAGGGCTAGAGGTGTCACTTAGAGGTAAAAGGCTCCTGAGTTCAATCCCAATACCACCAAAAAGAAAAAATAATGGTTAAGATGGTAAGTTTTAAGTTATGTATACTTTATCAAAATTAATAAAAATTTGAGGTTTAAAGTGACAATATTGCTCATACCCAAAACACCTTAGGATATTACAAGCCAGTCTTCATTCTAAACTCAGAATGTTCCTCCTAAAATGTCAAAGTGATCATTTCGCTACCCATCCAACACTCCTCCAGCATCACTAGTATGTATGACTATTATTTGTTTTAAAATAAAACGAGCTAGTCATAATTGAAAAGAAATTAAGCGATTATCAAGTAGGCGGCTAGATGATGGTAATAAAATATTTGGTAATATAATAATAAGAATTACGATAGGTAAACCTAAAAAAGTAGGGGTTATAAAAGAGGCAAATAAATTTTCGTTCACTTTTTTCCTCAAGGGCAATTAACTTTTTTGACTTAAAGTCTTTGGGGGGTGGGTTTAATGGGTATGAGTATGTTGAAAATTTAAGTTGGAAAAGAATAAGTAAGTATAGTTGAAAGAATGGTGATCTTGCTCATCTCTCTTCTTTAAAAAAAATGCTTGCTTAAAGATTATCCTTTAGCTGTAATAAAACAATGATATTAACATCTGATACTTTCAGGACTGCTCTTTTTATATAAAAATTACTAATAAAGGCATTAATGTGTACCCTACCCTATATAATGCACACCAAATTCCTTTCTGAAGCTGTGCTAAAGTGCAAAAGACTTTAAGACTTTACGCAAAAATATAAAACAGATTTTATTGACTTGCACCCATACAACCACTTTTCTTTATATCAACCCCCACTTGTTTAATGCAACCCTTGTTTATTTAATGAAATCCTTTAAACTTGTTTTAGTGACAACGGAATTAAGACAACCATATTAAGTGCTAAATAAACACTATAGGAAAGGATCACCTAAATACAGCGCGTAAGATTTCAATCTTAAATTGTCACATTAAGTCTCAAAACAGATCTCCTTCGCATAGATAGGGCAACTGCGGGACTAAATTAGGAGACTCTGTCTAGGTGTCTGAATTGGAATAATGACAATTCAGGCTTGGGGAAAATTCACATACTCAGTTTCCAAAAAATTATAATACACCGTTTAAATTATTGTCCAATTTCTGAAGCGCCGTTTTAGATACTGTTATGTGCATTCATTCTGAAATCTCCCAGGCAAGGCAAGTACCAATGTCGGCAGATGACACCCTGAAAATCAATAGCCACCAGCTTCCTATCACACTATAAGCCAGCAACAGATTCAAGAATCCCACCACCACCCCACCCACCAAAAAAAAAACTTGAAAAGATTATTGATTATCTTCCAGACCTACAGCTCTCCCATCCAGAGTGCTGGGATGGGAGAGCAAATGGTGGAAAGACTTCAGAGGGGTTAAGAAGAGTGTTAGTCATATGGCCAAAAGTTAGAGTCAGCTAGGACCTTGCAAATCAGTCTAACCACCTGGTTTAGCAGATGGAGAAGGCATGCCTCCATGAAGAGAGAAAGGCACACTTGCTGGAGCCTCAACAACTAGTTAAACTGG
>PVLC010002039.1:46942-88194 GCA_004027655.1 Graphiurus murinus
GAGAAGGGGAAGCAGCAGCAAGGCTGCGGCGCCTCCCGCGAGAAGAGATACCTGAGGCTCTTGCCGCAGTCCGCCGCTGCTCGGGCACCCGAGCCGATCACCCCACTTCCGGGGTCAAGCCGCCGCCGGGAAGCCCTCGATCCCAGGAGGGTAACCTCGGGCCCCACCCCCTCCAAGTCCAGCCTCCACTGCCCACTCCGCCAGGACCCAGGCAACTTCCGGGACGCCGCGCGTCACCAAGCAGCTGATCCCCACTTCCGTCCGCATCCCAGTCGCTGCTCCAACCCGGTCCGAGAGAGCGCGACCGAAGCCACGGTCTCCGCGTACTTGATTGGCTGAGCTGGCGCGCTACTCTTCGCTGATTGGTCCCGAGGAGACTTGCCCTAGAGCCGCCCGCGAGGCATGAGTTTCAGTCTTCCGTCTTTTCCCGCTGGCCAGAGGAGTCATCATGGTGGACTTTATGGAGTTGCCGAAGTCTCGAATCAATGCCAGCATGCTAGCTCAGTACATCGACCGACCTGTCTGCTTCGTAGGGAGGCTGGAAAAGGTGTGCGGGATCCCAGATATGCAGCCGGCGGGAGGGTCCGCGTGACTGCCAGGATGGCGGGCTTAGTGGGTAAAGGAGGGAGGAGGACGGGAAGCCCTAGAGCACTGTCGCCCTCCTGATTGCTTTATTTTGCACAAGGAGACTTTTCCCACACTTTTTCAGCCATTGCAGCTCTGTTTTGGCTCCAAGCTTATGGCGCATAAACGAACTGGTTTTGAATTCCCCTTTTGAATGCTCTAGGTTCTAAGTTCCATTGCCCTTCATCGCAGTTCTGTTTACATAAAGGAGCTGATTCCCACGTCTGCTTTCTGAATTTTGAGTTAACCCAGACTTGACTGATGGCAGTTAGGTTAATCTTGTTTCCTTGAAATTGTGTCTTTTCCAGAACATCGTGTTTTGGTTGAACTCACTTCAACATAAAACATGCCTTGATCATCCCTCCCAAATCCCTCAGCAGACTCTTATCCCAGTGTTAGGGTGCAGCCCCCCGCCCCATCCTACAGGTGAGAAATAGGCGCAAAGTCTCCAAATCAATGACCCGAGGGAAATAAAACTACTTATAAAGACTCCTTTATTAACTCATTTCATCTATACATCCTCTAAGTGAAACGTATTACTCTGACTTAATAGGGAAATTGAGCTAGAATGGTTAACTAATCAATGTCAGGGCCACAGAAAGTGGCAAAGCTGGCATTCAAACCAGATCTGACTGCACTTTTTGCACCTGCTACCCAGGAGTAGAACCTAGATTTTTGGCAGCAGTTGTTCGTTTATTTCATCATGCCTAGTTTTTAAAACGCTCTCAGTGGAGTATATGCTATCTAAATCATGACTGTTAGCAGATACCATTGCTAGATAGTATGAACCTTTTTTCATATGTTTTTAGCATAGGCTTGCCAGATTTTTTTTTTCCAAATGACACAGGACTCACTTACACTAAAAAATACATATTGTTTATCTGAAATTTGAAACTGGGCATCCCATAATTCGATCTGTTGGAAAAACAGTTGCTTTATGCTACAGTAAGTTAGTGTGGGAATTTTTTTTTAATTGCTTATTTCTTTTATAGATTCATCCCACTGGAAAAATGTTTATTCTTTCAGATGGAGAAGGAAAAAGTGGAACCATTGAGTTGATGGAGCCAGTATGTTTAATCATTACTTTTAACTTTGTATACATTATATTTAATTGTTCATCTTGATTTTGGTTATTTCTGATTTTTTTGGAGTGGATGTATAAGAGATGAGCTTGTAAAACTTCCCTAGCTGTAGAGTTAAATCCTTATTCTTGTCTCTTGCTGTATTTCCCTTTAGCTTCCCAATTGATAATTCTTTGGGACTCCATTTTTTAAAATATATCTTCTAAGTGTTGGTTGGGTAACAATTCTCATTCTTAACCAAAGACCATAAAATCACATTTTAAAAAGAAATCTTCTGTTTAAGTAATACTTCCTCAAGAGTTCCTCCCTCCCTTCCTTCCTTCTTTTCTTCTTTTTAAGACAGAGTCTCACTATATTGTCTAGGCTTGTCTGTAACTCCTAGAAATCCAAGCAACCCTACCTCAACCTCCTGAGTAGTTAGGACTAAAGGCATGTGCCACCAAGCCCAGCTTTATTTTTGTTTACATATATTTTCAGTTGTCATTTATTTCTTCATTTCATGTTTAGTTAGCTTGAAAACATTTTCTGGCCTCTTAGGAAGATAAATCCACATGCTATTTAGTTAATATATACAGAGCACACTGTGAAATATAAATTATAAAATGTTCTTCTCAAGGGTCCTTTAAAACAAATTGCTTATAGAAATTCTTGACATCCTCAGTATCTTTGAGTTTCTCTTCATCTAAATATTTAACTGTATCTTTGGACCTGAAGCTACTACTAAAGGCAATAGGAAATGTAGCATGCTGACAGTTAAGTATTCAAACATTTTTAACAAGATACAGTTCAAATTTTGCATTAGTAAATTATAAAGTTACTTTATTACCATAAATGATTTGTAAATAGATAACAATTTGAAATATGAGTAAACTATTTAACAGCTTTCCAAATTAATTGTCACCTAAAAATGTAGTAACACCAACTCAACTGTTTATTCAATATTTTTAGCTTAATGAAGAAATCTCTGGAATTGTGGAAGTAGTTGGAAGAGTAACAGCCAAGGCTACCATCATGTGTGCATCTTATATCCAATTTAAAGAAGATAACATTCCTTTTGGTAAATGAAATATTCTAGTATTTGATGGTTTTATATAATTAGGAAAAACAATATTATTCTTAATTTGATGTGTATTGATTTTCAATCTCAATCCTGCCATATTTTTATATTTTCCAAAATCAGGATAGTGCTTGCATATGAGGAAACTCAATAAGACTAGTATTTATGGAAAGAGAAATTATGAAAAAATAATAATATTTGGTTTTAACATATAAATTGAAGGCATAGAATAAGGCAATAACCTAAAACTGAACAGGCAGAACCTGCCTGTGTAATAGACAGCAAGATGGATGGTCTCCTGTCTCCCATGTCTCTTCCTTTTCTTAAGCCACAGTTAAATAAATATAATGATCCATATCTCATTTTTAGAAATTGGAAGATGAAAAGTTAACCTTTAAAAAGGAGAGAAGGGAGAAATAGGTAGAAATCTTTTAGATAATATATATTACAGCATTCCACTGAGGGATAAATCTTTGCTTATATATTTCTTTCAGATCTTGGGCTGTACAATGAAGCTGTGAAAATCACCCATGAGTTTCCTCAGTTCTTTCCTTTAGGGGTTGTGCAACATGATTGATCTAGAATTTTCTTATGATTGTGAATGGCCACATTGAAGACTATTAAAGGAGTTAAAGGAAGCTGCTCACAGTTGATGGAGAGGCTCCCACGATTTATAATATTTAATTTGCTTCTTTTTAAATTTCATTTACCAAACTTTAGATAATGTAATTTGAAGTTTTGGTGGAATTGGAATATTGACAGTTCTCCCTAAGTTCTTTTATTAAAAAGACTGCCACTTGAGTATACCGTCAAATAAAAGATCAGAGCAATTGTTGCAAGTGTAAGTTTCTATTTTATTAATAAAAAAAAAAAAATTATACATCTGGCTATTTCATTTTTATTCTCTTAGTCACGTATTCAAAAACAACCTTGGAATTTCATAATCATAACGTTTGGTTTTAGATAAATGAAACCTGGGGCCAGCTATATTAGGGATTTATTCACCATCTTACAATTCTGCTATGTTAATTATTTTTTTACACTCTAGTTAGAAAGTAATTCTAACAAAAGAGAAAGCAGGACCCTATGTCTTCTGTCATTTGTTAAGTATCTTATTTTCTGGGTTTTAAAACTGAGCATATACTAGTGCCAAACAGGGGTACATGATCATTGAAAGAAATGGTGGAATGTTTGATTTTTTTTTTCCCTTTCTTTCAATTGTAATTATCCTTAATACGGATTTCCTGTCTACCACCAAGTAATGTTGGGGGTGGGCAGGAAGAGATGTGGCAGGTGTAAGACAGGATGGTGCAGAATAACTGATGACACCTGTGACCAATTGGGTTGGTGGCTTGACCAGTTCTCTTCAGAGAAGAAGTAAAATAATTCTAAACTCACATAGTTTGTAAGTTGTACCAAATGTATTTGTTTTAAGTTAATATAATTTTAAATTTTAACCTTTATCATCCCCAGATACTCTGCAGATTACTTAAAGGACATAGCCACTTACAGTAAAGCATTTGTTGAGAATGAGGAGTGTCTATCAGTTCGTCTCAATAACAGTGTTGTCTTGCATGGCAGAGAAGAGGTCAGTCCTCAGTTCTGTGTTGACCCTTCATGTTAGTCAGCTTCGTGTCACTGTAACCAAAATACCTCTCAAGAACAACTTGGAGAGCCAGGCGTGGTGGTGCACACTTGTAACCCCAGCATTTGGGAGGCTGAGACCGGAGGATCCAGGTTTGCAGCCAGCCTCAGCTACCTAGGAGGCACTCCGCAACTTAGTGAGACCCGGTTTCAAAATAAAGAAAAAAAAAATAAGGCTGGGGGTATAGCTCGGAGGTAGAATGCCCCTGAGTTCAATCCCCAGTACTAAAAAAAAAAAAGAACAACTTGGAGGAGGAAACATTTATTTTGGGTCCCAGATTCAGAGGATTCAATCCATGGTTAGCCTGCTCCATTCCTTTGGACCTCAGGTGAAACAGAACATCATGGCTGAAGGGAGAAGAAGAAGGAGGAGGAGGAAGAGAAAGGAGAAGAAGAAAAGGAAGGAGGAGAAGAAGATATCAGGGAGAGATACAGTCCCCCAGGACATGGGCCCAGTGATCTACCTCCTCCAACCACTCTGCACCCAGTAACCCATTCAGATTATTATTCCACTGATGAGGTCAGAGCCCTCATAATCTGGTCCTCACCTCTTACATTGCCAGACACATAAGCTTCTGGGCACATTCTAGATCCAAACTATAACGTCCCTGAAAAAAACCTGCAATTCAATGTTGACAGTGAGCCAGGTAGGGCATACACCTATAATCTCAGTACCTGGGAGGCTGAGACAAGGAGGCTCCTAAATTTGAAGCCAGTTTCTACAATTCAGACTGTTTTAAAGTAGAAATGCCCCTGGGCTCAATCCCCAGTACCATTAAGTAATTAAATGTAAATGATGCCCTGCTTGAAACCTCTTGCACAGTGTGGTAAGTTGGGCTAAATGAATTTAGGATCTTGCTTTCTGACAAATGCATTTTGTAAAGATCATAATGCCATATATAGCCCCAATGTCATTTCTGAGCTGCTCAACCTCTATACCTCTATGTCCCTCCAGCATTACAATGTGAATGAGTAGTTTGAACAAGTGTTGTAGCTACCCTGCCACTTGTTTCAGATTTTTCTTGTAATAATTTCATTGAGAGAATTATATATCATAATTCACCAATCAGAAGCATACAAGTAGATGTCTTTTAGTGTAAAGTTGTGTAATTGTCACCATAATCATTCATAGAACCCTTTTGTCACCCCCAAAAGGAAGTTCTGTATGTAACATTTAACTGTGATAGCCCAATCCCTCTACCATCACCACCCACTGCCCCAACCCTAAGCAACCACTGATCTACAGCGGTCCCCATTATCCACGATTTTACTTTTCTTGGTTTCATTTACCTGCAGGCAGCTGTAGTCTGAATATTAAATGGGAAATTCCAAAAGTAACTATTCATCAGCTTTAAACTGTTCATTCTTTTGAGTAGCATAATAAAATCTTACCACATTCTCCATCCTACACAAGATATGAATCATCCCTTTGTCCACCTACTACCTGCTAATTAGTCACTTAGTAGCTGCTCAATTTTCAGATACACTGTTGAGGTATCACAGTGCTAGTATCCACAGTTTCAGACATCTGTTGGGGTGGTTGGTACATATCCAAGGAGGGGACTATTGTACCTGTCTCTAGTTTTCTAGTCTCCCTTCTGTGCATTTCACATAAATGGGATCATATGTGGTCTTTTGTTACTGACTTCTTTCACTTGACATAGTGTTTCAAAGTTCATCTATGTTGTAACTTGCATCAGTGTTATAAAGCACTTGGTATAGATGGATAACATTCCATTGTACAGATACACCACATTTTGCTTATCCATTTCACTGGTGAACATTTGTGTGTACATTTTTGTGTGTGCCCATGTGTTCATTTCTGTTGTGTATATACCCAGGAGTGGAATTGTTGTATCAAATGGTAAATATGTTGAACTTTTTGAGGGACTGCCTGAATATTTTCCAAAGGGGCTGCATCATTTTACTTTCCTACTAGCAGTGTAGCAGATAGGAATGTCTGTTTTTGTTCCAAAAGGAAAATTTCCAAAAGACTTTCCTGTCTTAGGCAAATTTATTCCCTTTTTGTCCCTTTCTTCGTACCTCTTATTACATCTAACTGGCTATTTTTGTCAGATTTGTGTTGCTGACCAAAATATGTAAGAAGAACCACTTTAGAGGAGGAAAGATTTAGTTAGCACATGGTTTCAGAGATTCAGTCCATGGTTGGTCAGCTCCAAGACAAGTCCTATGGTGGCAGGATGTGGCAGAGGACAGAGGTTCAGAACAACTGAAAGCGGAGTGACAGGAGGCAGCTAGGATAGATAGAGTCTCCAAGGCCATGCCCCAGTGGCCTACCTTCTCTAGTTACCTCCCAGTAACAAATGATTAATCCATCAATGGACTAATTCAAATGATTAATACATCAGTGGGTTAATCTAATGAGGTTAGAGACCTGATTCAATTATTTCACCTCTTGAGCATTTCTGCATTGCCAACACATGAGCTTTTTTGGGGAACATTCCATAGCCAAACCATAATACTTGGTGATAACTTTTTTTCAGATTAAAATACATGTTCTTGTTATATTTATTTATTCAAGCATTTTAAAAGTCAGAGAATTAAGTCCCCAGGGCCGGGAGGTATTGCAATGGTTCGATGTGTAACTTTCTAGAACTTACTCTACATAGATGAACTGTCTCTATGATCTTGATATACTGTTCTGCGACGCACATTTCTTCTTGACGTGTTTTGGCAATTGACATATAGAGCGCTCTCTTTTTTCTTCCTCACTAAGCTCCTTGTGAATGAGGAACTTAAAGAAATCAGTTTTATTGTATTTCCTAGTGTGTAATATAGTACATGAATAAATTTCTCAATCCAGCCTAGTTAGAGAAGCCACAATGTGCCAGGAGGAGAGAGAATGAAGGCCTAAGCCATATCAAATTCTGTGGCAAGGATAGGAGGCAAGGAGTTCAGGATACATTATAATGGATCTTAGATAATTCAGTGATGAGGCTAGAAGGCAAACAGAGTAAGAACCAAGAAAGAGGTTAATAGGTTATGAAGTAATAAATTTGCTTCATACAAATTATGTTGGTATGTTCTTTTGGAAGATAGGTCCTTTATTGAAGGTATTTAAAGATATATGACCTAGGCTGAGGATATAGTTTAATGATAGTGCTGGCCTAACAAGCAGGAGGCTCTGGTTTTATTCCCCAGCACCACGGAAGGTAGGGCCAGACAGATAGGAGAAGCCATCTGGCTAAAGTATTTAAAGTAAAGAGAGCTTAGGAGGTCTACCACCTCCTATCTATCTGCAATTTCAAAATCTAAAATGGTTTGAAAACCAAAAGCTTTTTCTTAAATGTAGAGCAAAACTCATTTGGCAGCCAAACTGGATAAGAATTGTGGTAGAGCTATATGTGGTTGTTATTTCACATCATGAAAATAGTCATTTACCTTACTGCAGAAATATTAATATATTTGAATACAGGATGCTGCCTTTCCCCCTATGGAGGGTGTTAAACAGCACATGGTAGGTACATGTTATGACTTTGCTAAAATCCAAAAGTTCTGAATGTCAAAGCATTTCTGATTCTAAAAGTTTCAACTAGGGGAATGTGTTCCTAAACCAAGGGACAGATTACAGAGTGAGAAAACCAAAGAACCAATGACAGAACTTTAGAGGACCTGTGTCATTTATAGGGCAGAAGTAGGAGGAGTGAATTGGATGAGGAAGAGTAATCATTGAATCAGAAGAACAATCACAATAGTGCCTGAGAGAACCAGGCATGAAGATACACACCCATAATACTTGGGAGGCTGAGACATGAGAATTGCCAGTTCTAGGACAGCCTTGGCAATGCAGGGACACCCTTAGCAACTTGGACCCTGTTTCAAAATAAAAACAAAATAGGGCTGGGGTGATGGGCATGGTGGTGCATACTTGTAATTCCAGTATTTGTTAAGCTGAGACAGGAAGATGTTGGATTAGTGGACAGTCTCAGCAACTTAGCAAGGCCCTCTGCAACTTAATGGGACCCTGCTTTAAATAAAAGATAAAATAGGGTTGAGAGTGTAGCTCGGAGGTAGTGTAGCTAGTAAATACTCAATAAAATATTTGTTGGCTGACAGAATATCCTGAAAGGCAAGGGAGGAACGTTTTGAGGATCATGAATCATGATTTTTGAAAGCTCAAATTAAAATTGGAGCTAAGGAAGCCGGGCGTGGTGGCGCACACTTGTAATTCCAGCATTTGGGAGGCTGAGACCAGAGGATCCGAGTTTGCAGCCAGCCTCAGCTCCTAGTGAGGCCCTCTGCAACTTAGGGAGATCCTTAGGGAGAATAAAAAAAAAAAATAGGGCTGGGGGTATAACTCAGAGGTAGAATACCCCTGAGTTCAATCCCCAGTACCGGAAAAAAAAAAAAAATTGGAGCTAAGGGGTAATTGTGGATAAAACACTGACATTAATTTATAACCCATAGCACTTAAAAGAAAATATTAGGCTTCAAAATTAAAATGAGAAGCATGAACAAAATGAGATACCTACAAAAGCACCCAAACTACTATAGAAATTATAATTAAACATTAAGTTTAGCTCCATGAGCCGGGCGTGGTGGCGCACGTTTGTAATCCCTGCATTCCGGAGGCTGAGACTGGAGGATCCCGGTTCGCGGCCAGCCTCAGCTACCTAGTGAGGCACTCCACAACTTAGGGAGACCCTGTTTCAAAATAAAGAATAAAAAATAGGGCTGGGGTTATAACTCAGAGGTAGAATGCCCCTGAGTTCAATCCCCAGTATCTCACACACACACACACACACACACACACACACACACACACACACACACGTTTAGCTCCATGTCTTCATAGGAAGGTAGAAAAAGGAACAATAGTGTGTGTGTGTGTGTGTGTGTGTGTATGTATGTGTGTATATGTATGTGTGTATGTGTGTGTGTGTGTGTGTGTGTGTGTGTGTGTGTATGTGTGTGTGTTACTGAAGATTGAGCCCAGGGGTGTTCTACCTCTGATCAATACCCCTAGCCCTATTTTATTTTGAAACAAGATCTCTCTATGTTGCTGAGGCTGTCCTCAAACCTGTGATTTTCCTGTCTTAGCGTCTCAAGTGCTGGAATTGCAGACATTAGACACCAGACCCAGTTACTACCTCAGTCCTTTTAATTTTTATTTTGAAACAGGGTCTCATTAAGTTACCAGGTGCTGGCCTCAAATTTGTCTCAACCTCCCAAGTACTGGGATTATAAAATTTTAATAGCCTTCAATTCACTAGGACCATCAATTTTTTTCTTAACATCAAGTTGTAGAAGGAATATCATATAATCTGATAGACAGGATGCTGTACTACAAAATGGTTACCTTAAGCAGCAATGTTACAGATATTTTCAGCTTTCCCTTATTTTCTTCTGACAACCACAACAATACACAGGACTCTGAAAGCATCTCTTGATGAATTAAGTGCTCTGAATGACAAACTAGCAAGATTTCTAAATCTACAGAATGTTGAGATTGTCTTTTAAAGTCACTAATTTGATATGCCTTAAATCATTCAACAAATATTTGTGTCTAATCCTAGATGAGATACATGAAAAAAAGTCTGAAATCTGCCCTCCAAAATATCAATCCATAACAGTCTAGCATATTCTCTAGTGATATGTCAATTTTTACCAGCAATTAAGGTTTCTCAGAAATACACTATAATTCAGAATGACCAAATTCTGTAAGTACTATTTCGTGAAACTTCAACTTGGTGTCTTCTCTTATTTAATTCACATGGAATTTGACTTGGATCTCTTGCTAAAAGAAAATTAATATTTCTGGCACCACAGGTTATCTTTCCTATGAATGTGATGCTAAATCCAGAGTGCTAATAAAGCATGTGTTTTAGGTTACTCTCTAATAGTGATGTTGGTTTGAGGTAAGCCATTTATGTTGTTTATGATCCTGTTTGACCTACAGCATGAGGTTTTGAGTTGGTTAATGAAGACCAGAGTGTTAGACTATGAACAATTTATTATATAATACATTCATCTTGATTGCAAGGATTGCTTCTTTTCATATTACAGAATGTCATCTGCCAGGCACTGTATTCTGCAGCATTTTCTCGTCGTTTTTACGATTTAGACTGAAATATAGTGACTTTTGCATATAAAAAATAATGCTTGTTTCACCATGATTGTTTCTTATGACAGATAAAAACAGAAAACATCAAGACAGTTATCAAAAAACATCAAGTGGCATAAGTTGAAAGAAAGAGTATACAAGCAGAATAACAGTTTGGGGCAATGTCACAGGTGACAATTTCTTCCAAGCAATTCTCCATTTTTCACAAAATTTGAAATACTGCCCAGGAAAAAAAAGCCAATTTACTTGGCTCTGCAAATCTCACACCATAAAATGTTAAGGTATTGAAATTTATTTAATGGTAGTTTTAAGTCAGTGGTTTCATTGAAAGATGAAATGCCACATAGTCTAATATACGTTGTCATGATACATAATCTAATGTACCTTGTCAACTGAATCTTGAAAGATAATCAGCAGGCATAAATTCTTCTAGTTAATAATTACTAATTAAAAGTTAAAATATTTAAAGCCGGGCATGGTGGCACACGCTTGTAATCCCAGCATTTGGGAGGCTGAGACCGGAGGATCCGGGTTCGCGACCAGCCTCAGCTACCTAGTGAGGCACTCCGCAACTTAGTGAGACCCTGTTTCAAAATATAGAATAAAAAATAAGTCTGGGGGTATATCTCAGAGGTAGAATGCCCCTGAGTTCAATCCCCAGTACCGCAAAAAAAAAAAAGAAAAAGTTAAAAGATTTAATGTTATTTTTACCTTAGATCCTCACTTTGGAAATATTGTTTACATTCTAATGTTTATTTTCATCAATTCAATTCCAATTAATAGACTTTCATCATTTCATGTCAAATTGTGTCAAGAAGATGTATAGAAAATCAGAATAGTACCATATTTTGCTGACATATTTTAATATTTTCTTTAGTTTTTGAGAAGCTTTTCAGGTTTTATGAAAACATTGGGCCTGATGGGAGAATACACTTTTCTTCTTAAGGGATGCATCTATCCTTTAAAGTGATTAGAATCCCTTTCAGTCAATTATTTCTTCCATATGTCTCAGAAATGTTATGCCTTAGTTGGTCATGTATTTGACCTTTTATGAGAGGCAGACAGTGGACCACAGGTTGCCTCATTTTGGAATCTTCGCAGAAACGAGTAAATGTTTTCCAGATGAGCATACTGTGGACCAAGGGAGGAACTAGGCATTAGAAATCATTGCTTCCAAACCAGGAGAATTTGTAGATTTCTTTTTCTATAGGAACCCAGTGACCTAAAGGAATTGACCCTGTAGGCAATTTCCTTCACTCTCAACAGCATGCTTAAGTCATGAAAACAATTCAAGATGAGATATGATATTTATACTCCTCTTATTTGAAAAAAGAATCTAAGACGGCTGCAAAGTTTTCTATCTTTCCCTGATTTCTCATCATAAATATATGCAAAGTGACTTTCCCAAATGTAAACTTCAGATCTCAGTGGAGGGGAAGAGGACAATTCATTGCTGTCCTTTGTCACAAAACCACTCATCTGTTAAAAATTGACCCTAGTATCTTGCTGTATTCCTTTTTAAAAAATAAAAATAACATTTCAAGATGAGTAAAATATGCTCTATGTTACTTTTCTTTCTTTTATTTTTTAAAATGAAAAATAAGCTAGAAAAGGTGCCAAGAAGCATTTGTAAATTTTGTCTAAAATAACTGGTAAAAGACATCTGTTAGGTACACCTCTATGACTCCTTAATCAAAGGGATGGAAAGAATTATAAGGCACCACATGTTTCTAGGTATGACTCCTACACAATCTAGAACACATGGCATTTGACTTAGATCATTTTTTAAAATAGGATCTAGAGATAAGTTGTCTGATAAATTATCTCATTGGAAATGAGGTTATGAAATTGCAGGGATTTAGAGAAATGAAATAATGCACAAAAATAGCCCTTTACAGCAACAGAACACTTCAAGGGACTTATCTAAAGTACATTTCAAAAATGGATGATTTAGATTGATGCATTTGAACTTTTAAAAATTTTATGAGTTAAAATCATTAAGTCAATGACATTTAGAAACAGTACTGCTGCCTTCTGTGTTCTCAACAGATTCTAAATTCAGCTACATGTGTCTTGTGATCACAAGATATGGTTACAAATAGCAATAATTGTTGCAAAGCAAATTACATGGTGGCACAGGAAAACATTTCCCTTCCAGCAGAGGAGGGAGTGGATTACCTCACTTGTGTAGCCTGCAAGTTATATAATGAAGACTGCAGATTTCAAATTAAGAAAGGAATGTATGCTAAAATTAAAAGAAAAAAAAAAACAAACAAGCAAAAAGAAACGATTTCATCAACATGAAGATGGATTTCTCTGTTTAGGGGAAAACATCTAAACTATTGATGAGAAGTTTTAGGCACAAATATTTAAATGTCTGTGGGCTCTGAAAACTTTTTCTAAAAGACTAATTTATTCATTTTCATAACTTTTCATGAGGAGACAATTATACAAAGAAGTTTTATTCATAAAGGCCTTGAAAATATTATAATTACATTGCACAACAAAATGTAACTTATACAATGCTACATGCACATATTACATTTATATGTCACATATATATATAATTGTAGCAACATATTTTAATTACATGTGAGACATTACAACTTGGAAATGAGTAATTTCTGCTTAGATAGGTCCAGTATCCAGACAGAAGTATTACTGTTAATTTTAACCTACACATGTTAGTGAGAAGTGGCCAGAATTAACACATTTTAATTCCCTCAGGTTACATTTTTATGTAAGTAACTTCCAGGAATTTGCCAAACACATAGGTGATTATTATAATAGAAATTCCAATAAGTAGGCCAAGGAACCATTCTATTTCATCTGTGGCAACTTACTCCTTTAGTTCAGTTTCTCAATCTCCTGAAACCTCACTTTGGTAAATGTAAAAATCTCATGAAATTTCTTAGCTTAGGATTCTGAAGCACCCTCCTCTCAGAACCCATTGAGGATCACTGATCTTGAGAAGATGCTAGAGTACTATCAAACTTGGCTAGAATTTCTCATTTGTCTACCTCTCCAGTATGCTACAAACTTCATGAAAGCAGCACATGGAAACTGGAAGACAGTGAGTGGGGATGACAAGAAAACTCCTTACTTTGTTCCTTTTTATAGTCCTCAGTTTGGGCACCATGTTGTGGCTAATTTTATGTATCAACTTGATTGGCTAAAGAATGCCCAGATACCAGATCAAACATTACTTCTGGGTATGCTATAAGGATATTTTTGGAAGAGATTAGCATTAGAATCAGTAGACTGAGTACAGAAGATTGTAATCCAATCTATGGGGATTGAGTAACAAAGATCCATTTTCACTTATGTGGGAAGCATCTTCCAATCCATTGGATGCCAACATAGAACGAAGGGGTGGAAGAAGGGTCAATTGGCTCTCTCTCGAGCAGTACATCTGTCATCACCTGTCTTTGGACATCAGAGCTCCTGATTCTCAGGCCTTAGCACCCCAGGACATAAGACCATTGAACCCTCTCTGGTTCTTAGGTTTTCAGCCTCAGATTGAGAGCTCTACCATTGACTCCTCTGTTCCCAGGCTTTCAGACTTGGACTGAATGGTTTCACTGGTTTTTCTTCCTTTCCAGTTTGCAGATGGCATATTGTAAGACTTCTCAACCCCTGTAATCATGTGAGCAGATTCCCATAATAAATCCTCTGTTATATTCTATAAATATCCTCCTATTGGTTCAGTGTCTCTGGAAGAATTCTGACTAAAAGACATGTGAGTAAATTTCCCATTCAAAAACTAGTCTTCATGATAGAGATTTCTTCCTGAATATTTAACTCTCAGGGCTCATTGTTCAATATGATTCATTCTAAGTAAGTCAGGCAAGTCAAGTCACTTTGGCCTGTCAGTATATGAAAGTATACTCAAAACAGGAAGCTAAGTTAGGCATGGTGTTGCATACCTATAATCCTGGGATTTGAGCGGCTGAGACAAGAGAATTGCAGCCTTAGCAACTTAGTAAGACCCTCAGCGACTTAGAGCCTGTTTCAAAAAAAAAAAAAAAAAAAAAAAAAAGGCTGGGAGTGTAGTTCAGAGGTGGAATGTTGCTGAGTTCAATCCCCAGGAAACACACACACACACACACACACACACACACACACACACACACACACACACGACCCAGGGAGCTAGACATTTTATTATCCCTAAAAATAAGATTCTTTCTGTATTAGAAACTACTGAGAAAAAAGATAAAAGTAAGGATCACACTAAATTTAAGAAGATGATCAAGTATGATATACTAAGCAATGTTATGACAAAAATATCTCTGAACGAAGACCTTAAGATGACCTTTGACAGTACTATTATCCTTCCTCACCCTGATTGCAGTCAGTATATTACGGACCCAAATGACTTGTGTGAAGAATCTGTTTACACATTGAGAGAGAAAGGATTACCTTTTAAAATCCAGATACTAGCCGCGCGTGGTGGCGCACACTTGTAATCCCAGCATTCGGGAGGCTGAGACCGGAGGATTCGGGTTCGCAGCCAGCCTCAGCTACCTAGTGAGGCACTCCGCAACTTAGTGAGACTCAGTTTCAAAATAAAGAATAAAAAATAGGGCTGGGGGTATAGCTCGGAGGTAGAATGCCCCTGAGTTCAATCCCTGGTACCACAAAAAAATAAATAAATAAATAAATAAATAAATAAATAAATAAATAAATAAATAAATAAAATCCAGATACTTAAATCTGGCAAAGAACTCTAGGTATTACTGTGCAATTTGTTTCTCGTTAAATTAAAAAAATAATTTAGTTAAAAATATATTACACAAAATACATACAGCTCCCAAGTTATTTGCCAGCAATGGTAACAGATGCCATTTTTGAAAGTTTCTTATAAAATGTTGGACTTTTATTACATTTAACATATGACCATCTATCTCAGGTAAGAAAACCAAAGCTGGAAGGTACTGCCTAATTTGGCTCTGGTCACCCAGCCGCCAAGTGGTAGACAAAATCATGTCTGCATTAACTTCAAAGATGTGAGTTTTGTCTACTACAATATACTGCAGTATCTTGACAAAATTTAGTCTAAATAGACATTTTAATGGGATCAATGCCAAAATCTTCCCAACTGATACAAGATTAAAAACAAAACAAAACAAACAAGCAAACAAAACAACAACAACAAAAAAAAAACCAAAAACAAAAACAAAGGAGGGCTTTTGCTTTTCTCTTTGGGACCATAATTTTAAAAGAGCATTGGAGCCAATTAAAGCAATGAAGAAATGAATCAAATGCAATTTTCAAATTTTGTGAGAAAAGATGTTTAAAGAGAGAATGACATCTAATTTGGGGCTTTTCACTTCTTTTTTTTTTTTTTTTTTCATAGAAAACAAATATCAGCTAGTTACAGTGGTGCACTCCTGTAATCATAACTATTCGAGACACTGTGGTGGGAGGATTTTAAGTTCAACACCAGCCTGGGTGCCTTAGTAAGACTCTGACTCAAAATAAAATACAAAGGGCTTGGAATTTAGTTTAGTGGTAGAATTCTCCCCCAATACCCCCCCCCCCAACACACACATGAACAAACACCATAAAATTTGAGCAGCATAGACATGAATAGGGAGCGCACTATAAATAGTGGACAGACATGCAAATCTATGCTCACCTTCATTCAGAAGTTAAAATACGCTGTCTTCCCCTTTTTTTTTTTTTTTGCTACTGGGGATTGAACCCAGGACCTTCCAAGTGCTCTACCACTGAGCTACATCTCCCACTCCTTTTCTTATTTTAAGACAGGGTCTGGCTAGGTTGTTCAGACTGGTCTTGTGCTTTAAATCTTCCTGCCTCAGCCTCCCAAGTAGCTGGGATTATAGGAGTATACCACCACACCAGCTAAAATAAGTCATTTTTAAGATTCTTATATACTAGATGGCTATAATTAGAAATTTTATAATGTCCAGTGTTGTAATTGTTGGGAAAACAGGCACTTTCCTATACTATGCAGTTTATAGGGAAATGGTTGGTTCTCCTTTGGAGGGCTACTTAGTAATATCTATCAAAATAAAAAATATACTAACTTCAGTCAATGGGGGATATATTCATATAATTACACACTATTCAGTTTTTTTATAGTATGTAGCTGGGTGTGGTGGCCCACTCCTATAATCCCAGTATTTGGGGAGCTGAGACAAGAGGATTGCAGGTTTGAGAACAGCATTAACAACTTAGTGAGGCCCTCAGCAACATAGTGGCACCTTGTTTCAAAATAAAGATAAATAGAACTTAGGGTATAGCTTAGAGGTTGAATATTCAATTCCCAGTACTACAAAAACAAAACAACAAAAAAAACCCACAAAACAAACTATGTATATATGGATAAGGAAGACATATAATTTAGGTGAGAAAAAGCAATCAGAGGAGAGTTTATAGTATGATTTTATCCATGTGAAGAGAGACAGGCAAAGACGGACACATAGAGACACAGACAGATGTGATTTATGTACAGGTTTCCATCTATGTACACAAACTTTAAAGCAGTCTCTTTGGAAGTGACCCTTGGAGTCTGGAGAGCTGGAGCATAGAGGATAATGGAACAAAGAGCTAAGACATTCACTTTCACTAGAAACTTTATAATTTAAAAAAATTAGCATGAGCCTGCATAATTTATTTTCAATGTTTATATTACTGCAAATACAAGTAACAAAGTTTACCATCTCAACCATTTTTCAGAATAAGGTTCAGTGGCATTCCATATATACATATGATGTGCAACTATCACCACCACCTGTCTCCAAAACTTTTTGATTTGTAAAACTGAAACTCTGTATCGATTACATTACTCTCCATTCCTTCCCCTCCATCCTGTGGCAATATCTAATTTGTTTTTATGATTTGACTAGTCTAACTACCTCATGCAAATGCAATCATTTGTCTGTTTGTGATTGGCGCATAATGGCCTCAAGGTTTATTTATGTTTTATCATATGTCAAAATTTACTTCCTTTTAAAAGCTAAATAATATTCCACTGTATGTGTAGACCATGTTTTGCTCATTCATGTATCTGTTCTTGGACACTTGTTTCCCCATTGTAGCTATTGTGACTAGTACTGCTATATACATGGGTATACGAAGATTTCCTTGAGACCCTGCTTCCAATTCTTTTAAATATATATACAGAAGTGGAATTGCTAGATCATATGGCAATTCTATTTTTACTTTTTATTTTTATTTATTTTTGGTACTGGGGATGGAACCCAGGGTTATCCTACCTCCAAGCTACATCCCAGCCCTTTTTTTTTTTTTTGGAAACAGGGTCTTGATAGTTTGCTGAAGTTCTTGTTAAGTTGCTAAAGCTGGCCTCGAACATACAATCCTCTGTCTCAGTCTGAGATTCCAGGTGTATGCCACCACACCTGGTTCAGAGTGTACATTTCATTGTTGATATTGGGGATTAAACCCAAGGGCATTCTACTTCCAAGCTGCATCCTCAGCCCTTCTATATCTTATTTTGACACAGGTCTCATTAAGTTGCTGAGGGTCTCCCTAAGTTGTTGAGGCTGCCCTCAAATCCTATTGTCTCAGCTTCCTAAGTACTGAGATTACAGGCATATGCCACCATCCATTTTTTGTTTTTGGAGAACTGCCACATTGTTGTTTTTTGTTTTGTTTCGTGGTATGGGAGATTGAACCTAGTGGCATTCTACCACTGAGTTACATCTCTAACCCTTTTTGTTTTATATTGAGACTAGATCTTGTTAAATTTCTCAGGCTGGCCTCAAACTTGCAATCCTCTGGCTTTAGTCTCCCAAGTCACTATGATTTCAGGCATGTACTACTGCCATACTGTTTTCTACACTGGCTGTACTATGACCTAGTTGAATTATTTTTAAAATAAAAGTAGCTTTTAAAAAATTATTGAAAGTTCATGTAATATACATTATATTAGCAAAGGAGAATTCACCTGGTCCAGTTCATTGGTCTACGAACAAAGAATGCTTAGACTTCAATCAAGAGACCTGAGACCTAATTGCATTCTTGCCACTCAGAACACCTGCCTGAACAATCTTCTAGCTTTCTTCCACTTAAAAAATTTTTTTTTAAAAAAATTTTCAATGTCTTATTAGTCAGTTTCCAAATTAGTGGTTAAGTTACAAATGACCAACAGGTGAATGTGACCAGTTAGTAGTTGCTGCCTAGAATGCTCTGCTGAAAACGCTTCTGAAAGTAAGTGAATGCTAAACCATGGTGCATTAGAAGAGAAGGGAGTGGCCATTCACATCTTGGTCTAACCTCTTCATCTCATAGTGACTGAAGAGTTGGTATTTTGTCACCAGAGAATTTAACATATAAAGAATGTTTGCTATTGGCCCACATGTAAACATTTTGTTCCCATGTATTTTTCTTATCACTCCAGTATTTCTTTTTCCTATGACCATTTTCTGCCCATTTCTGAAAATACAAGTCTCAGCTTTCTACATTAACCAATGTTGGGTAAAAATGTTCTCTTCCTCAGCAGTTCCCAAAGCAGCCTTTTCAAACCGCTTTTTAAAGTACCCATGATGCCCAAGCACGGTGGTACATGCCTGTAATACCAATACTTGGGAGGCAGAGACAGAAGGAGTGCAGGTTCAAGGCCAGCCTCAGCAACTTAGCAAGAATCTGTCTCAAAATAAATAAAAATAAAAATAAAATAGGGGTGGAGGTGGAGCTCATAGATAGAATCCCCTGGGTTTAATTTTCAGTACCACAAAAACAAACAACCCCACAAAGACAGAAAAAGATAAAAACACACTCTACCACCATCATCCACAGCCTACACTCTGGAAAGAACATTAATCAACTGCAGGGCAGAAGCAATTGGATTAAGGAAAAAATAAACATTATGGCTCCATTTCACCTTATAATTTCTCAGCTCTGGACAAAATGCATATGCATTTCAATTTGGTAACTAAAATAGAATTCAAGTAGTTGTCTTAATTCAGAGGCAGATTAAACAGTTGGTCTTTTGAAATACAGAAAGATGCAGAGGAACAAGGAAATACACAGGGAATGTATGAGTGTCATGTTGAGGGATGAAAGTAGATGAAATTCAGTAATATTGAGAACTAGAGGACAGGAATCCCAAGAGCAGAGCGAGAAAATAGAAGTTCTAAGTTCTATTCATTTTCCTTGTATCACTTGACTGAAACTACAATCTGTCACTTTTTGTAGGCCTGTGCAGACCCACGTTATCTGGCATCTGTTGTAGGAGTGCAGCCCACATTGCCCAGACATCTGAATGACAACGCTCTTATCCTCTCCTGTTCACATCTGCGTGCTGAAATATAAGAAAGGTTTTGTTGCACAGTATCTGAGCACCATTTGTTAATCTAGATCCCTTAACTTCCCTCCTTTCTGGATAAAATCTGGCCTTTTGAAAATGTCTGTTATCCTTTCAGTTTTTCTGTAAAGGAAACGATTTGGCAACTGCATAGCTCACCATTGAAAGTCACAGCATTCCATAAATTTACACTGCATACCCAACAGTGGTTAATAAGAAAAGGAACTCTGAACATCATAGAGAAAGAATAATCCTTCTGTGTTTTTCTCAAGCTAAGGTTTTGTGATGCTAGTTGATCAGCAGATAAAACAACAAAACAAAACCACCTTACCAGGGGTAACAGTGACTCAGAAGGAATTGTTTTTGTGCTATTTTTAATGCTATAACAATTCTTTTATTTAAATGCTAATCAATTGTCCTAGCATAACCCTCTAGTGACAGAATCAATTTCAGTAATGATGCTGATGGCTACAATGCGATCAACTGAAGCCTCCACCACTTGGTACAAAAGTAGTGGAAATGACAGGCAGCTCATTAATCATTTATCCCAGAGATGAATGTGTTCTAGTGCTGATAGGGGGCTGTAGGTGAGTGCTGCCAAAATGAGAAATGTCAATTGTCAGGCCTCATGCATAATAACTGCGGAGCTATTTTTAAGCTGCTTTGGAGATTAAAGTTATGCCCTTTTTCCCTACAGTTCTGTCACATATGCTTGGCAATTTTGTTCTATGAGAATTCATTTTCGCTCTGCTCAGATGTCTCTGCTCCAGAAAATACATACAGCCGAAAGTCTAGCATATTTGAAAAGCTATTTAGAAACCTATTCAGAGTTCCACGTATTGGGGATGGGCTCTAAATGCAAGAATAGTGAAGGAGGTAAACTAGAAGAGATATTAAGTGATTTTTTGGCTGTTTTTCCCTAGAGGATATGTTTTATCAATGAAGATGATACATTTTTAATTTCTCAGGTTCCCAAAGGGAACTGACATATTCTATACTTCATATAACATTTCCTGAAGAAATAACATAACTTAAAAATTATTTGTTCACCAAATGAACAATGTTCTCATGAGTAATTGCTTCAAATGACCTTGAGAATGTGTCCCAGCTTACTCATCTCCAATCTGTATCTGATTCTTCCAGTGGAAAATAACGTTCCCTGCTTGAAGGAGAATTCTTTTTTAGAATCTAGGAATATCTTAGCATTTGTTGAAATAGTTAGACACAATTAAAAATATTAACATACTTCAGAAAGCTATCATAAAGTGTTAATTTGTCCAGAGTTAAACTCACCCTATACTCTGTCATCCCCCTCCTCATTCCATTTTTGAGGAATAGAAGGAAAGGTCAGGAGATTTAAAATGATAAAACATACTGCTTTTTGTGTGTGTGTGTGGTACTGGGAATTGAACCCAGAGGCATTCTACCTTTGAGTTACACCCCCAGCCCATTTTATTTCTTATTTGGAAATAGTGTCTTGCTAGGTTGATAAGAGTCTCACTACTTGCTGAGGCTGTCCTCAAACCTGAGATTCTCCTATGTCAGCCTCCCAAGTACTAGGATTACAAGCCAGTACCACCATCCCCAGCTAACATGTTACTTTTGCTAGAGATACTTCTCTCACATTTACTAAATTGCTGGCTATTGGTGCTCCATAAATTATACGTCTTCATCTATTCTGGAAACCTTTGTGTACCTATGATACAGATACATACCCACAGTTGTATAAGTGGTTGCTTAATACATAAAATGATTTCCAAATGGATGGGGAAATATTTTCCTTTGACATATTACAGCAGCATAGATACTTTGTACCATTCAAATTTTTACCGAGAAGAAATCAATTGTAATACTTGCTGCTAAAAATAAAGAGTTTTATTATGTTTGACAGTGGTATCTCCTTAACTATCATCAGCAAAACAAGTGGCTGCAATGCAATATAAATCTGGATAGACATGAATTTTGACGTTATTTCAAACTCAAAAGATTCTCTTGCATTACACATTTACATGTGTATAATGTATGCTTAGATAAGCAGAGCTAATATTTTATAAGTAAAATGATGCAAGACCAAAGGCTTGCATGAATTCTTACTTAAATGCCTGTTTCAAATTTGTGAGACATAATCCCTTCAAATGCTCTTCAAGGGTGGGGATGTAGTTCAGTGGCAAAGTCCTTGCTTAGCAAGCATAAGGCCCTAGATTCAATTCCCATTACTACACACACACACACACACACACACACACACACACACACACACACACACACAGACATTGAGACTCTTCTATTCTACCCTGTCTTTGTGACTTTATATTTTAAGAGCTCAACTAATTAGATTCCTGTATCTGAATTTCTGGGGAAGAAATTATGTTAAGGCAATATGCTTTTTCACAAATTGAATGATGAAAGACTGGATATACTAAATTATTACTATTGCTACATTACACAAATTATCCTTTAATCTTAGTGTTTCCATTTTAGCAAGGCATTTTAAAACATTTTACTATTAATAGATCAGTGAGAAAATTGCATTTTTGGAAAATGTTATGGGCAACCTCTATTTCCTCAAATTATTTCTAATCAGAAACTATTAAAAGTTCAAAATTAGAAAATTAAATAAAAGAACCTGACATTTTTTGGTTGTCTGACGCAAATGCTAAAATGATACCCATTTTATACAAATGATATAGCAATTATAAATATTAACCTGAATGGATTTGAGCCTGCTGAGACTATGCAGTCTTCCTATTCCACTAGACACACTGTTTTTCCCAGGCAACAGTGGTGCCATCAATCTCTCAACATCATAGCCTGTAACAGTGTGTAGCACACCTATGCCTACAAATACTTGCTGGTTTGTTGGAAGCATGGACATGCAGGTAGGTTCAGAATTCACCACTTAAACATAAGTAATGTATTATTAGAAATGAACTGAGTAAAACACACATTGGGAAATGGTCAAATAAACTCTATACATAGAGGACAGATTTCTTGCTGTAAGGCTCAGAACCAATATAGAAGAGTCAGAAAATCTCATGAGGAAGAGCTAGTAGAGAAAAGATAGAAATAAAGTTATTAATTATGAATCACTAACTTCAAGGAACTCAGAATTATTTTACATACCCATTCTTCAATGTGCTAAATGGAAAGCAAAATTCACTCTTCTCAGATCTAATCAAACAGATTAGGGGAAGACTACATCTTTTTGCTATTCCTAAATATTATTATGGTAGAACATGAAATCTAGAAAAATACTTTCTAAACACTAAGCTAGCATGCTGATTTTCATAATACTTTGTAGCATGTTTATGTCATTGAATAAATCTCAGTATTTGGTTAATGATGGCAATAATAGATACCAGGTCTTTTCATAAGCCAGTAATATAAGAATGTGTGTCATACATACATTTATTTATATATCATTATTGAAAAAAATGAAGATACAGATAAGCAGAAAAATGTTACTCAAAATCCCACCCTGAACATTGTTAAAGTATCTGTATTCTTCAACGGTTTCCCATGCAAATATATTTATAGACTATCCATATTATTCTGCATCTTGCCTTTCTCCTTTACCTAAGAACCTATCAAACATCTTGTCATAAAATACCTATACTATTTCAATACTTTATTAGTATTTCCCTGCATGTATATGCCAAAATTTACTCTTCTATTACTGAACATTTAGGTGTCCACATTTTTTAAACAATACTGTAAACTGGGTGTGGTGGTGCATGCCTATAATCCCAGTTCTTGGGAAGCTCAGACAGAAGGATCTCAAGTTCACAGCCAGCCTCAGCCAACTTAGTGAGACCCTCCACAATTTGGTGAGATTGTTTCAAAACAATAAGTAAAATAGGACTGGAGGGCTGGGGGTGTGGCTCAGAGATAGAATGCCCCTAGGTCCAATCCCCAGTACCCCTCCCACACAAACACTGTGAAAAACCACACTATAGAAACATACATCATTGTACATTTATCCAGTCAATCCCTCAGAAATTTTTTTCTAGTATATTATGTCCAAGGCTATAAATCTTATTAAGGCTTTTGATACATATTCTGCTCATCTGTTCTGAAGAACCCTTATGTTAACTTAAACTCTCAGGGGCTATTATCTCAGAATGTTCTCTTCCCATTATCCATGAAAATGCATATAATTCTTTTTAGTCTATGCAGACTAGTAAACAGTATCCTACTGTCTTTTTGTGTGTGGTTTTGGGGAACCACAGGGTTTCCTGCCACTGAGCTATAGTTTTAGCCCCTTATTGTCTTTTTAATTATCATGATAATAGTTATTGTTGGTGGCTACTATTCTCAATAATGTTATTGGATTTTATATTAATTTTACTTGTAACTTTGCCACATACAATTCATAACTAAAATCAGTTGTTTTGGCAATCCATGCTATTTTTTAATCTTTGGCAGTTCTGGGAATGGGATCCAGGGCCCTGCTAGGCAAGCACTCTACCACTAAGCTATAACCCCACTCCTCAGTTAATGTGAGATCTGGGTTGTTAGTTTTAAAAACATTTCGGAAGTTTTCCTTCTGTTCCATAACCTCACAAAAGTGATATGTTATAAAAATTATTTTTGTAGAGTGTTGCTTTTTATAATCAGTGAAGTAATCTACAAAATTTTCAAGCAGAAGGAAAAATAGGCAGATGATATAATGGAAAGAGTAAAAATAGTGGATAGCAGAGTTGCTATCCAACTAGCCTCTCTCTTCCATCACCACGTGAGTCACAAGACACAAGTATGTTTAACAAGGAATAGGCCTCTCTCACTTCTCTGATACCTCTATTTGAGCAGATGCTACAGATGATTTAAGACTAGTGCCCATTTGTTTTAGTTATGGTTATTTCTAGGGAAAGCACATCTCACAATGTACTGCCTTTTTAATTATCACTACCATCCCACCATTTTAACTTAAATGAAGAGGGTTGGGGTCTTGCTTAATGGTAGAGCACTTGCTTAGCATTCGTGAGGCTCTCTGTTGTGATTGCAGTAACATAAAAAAATAGTATAAACTTAAATGAACCTCAAGTATAGCAGAAAAGCAGAAAAGGAAGAATTACATTAAGATAATGCTGGATATTTTATTGTGTGACAATCAGGGAGATAAATATAAGATTAGGAAGTCAAATATAAGCAGGGTGTGGTGGCAAATGCCTGCAATCCTAGGAGTTGGAAGGCTGAAACAAGAGGATTGAAGGTTTGAATATAGCCTCAGCACTGTAGTGAGACTCTCAGTACCTAGTGAGACCTTGTTTCAAAATAAAAAATAAAAAGGGTTGAGGGTGTAGCTTGGAGGTATAATGCCCCTAGGTTCAATCCTCAATACCAGTACCAAGAAAAAAAAAAAATGAACACAGATAGGACAACTTCTAATTTGCAAGTCACTGGACAACTGTTGAGATCTATCATAACTTTTTTCATTCCTGAGTTTGCTCATCTATCACATTTGGGTGGTGGGCTCTGTATATAGCTACACAGTAATAGCCCACTTTTATCCAAAATTATGACATTTTTCTTTTGAGAATGAACTTAGCCACTTTTGTTTATCCTACATGTTTACTGTTTTTGAGGAGGTGTCTTTTTTTTTTTTTTGTCTTTTCTTTTTCTGGTACTGGGAATTGAACCCAGACTTTGTACTTGCAAGGTAAGTGCTTTGACACTGAGCTACATCCTAGTCCTACCCTATATATTTAGAATAATACTATTCTTGAGACATTTTCATTCCTGAGACACATGTAGATTTTTCTTTCAAGTTAAACCACATTCATTTAAAAAGTTACTGACACTACCATTTACAGAACATTTATGTGACAGGGATATGACACTTCATACTTATTGCATTACTGAATTGTATGAGGTAGGCATTTCTGTATATTTCTTTTAAAATGAGGAAACTAAAGCCCGAAAAGGCTAAGCCATTTACCCAGGATACTGGAGCTAGAATTTTAATTTTTTCAAAGCTAGCTATACTTGCCGGGCGTGGTGGCTCACGCTTGTAATCCCAGCATTCGGGAGGCTGAGACCGGAGGATCCGGGTTCGCGGCCAGCCTCAGCTACCTAGTGAGGCACTCTGCAACTTAGTGAGACTCGGTTTCAAAGTAAAGAATAAAAAATAGGGCTGGGGGTGTAGCTCGGAGGTAGAATGCCCCTGAGTTCAATCCCCAGTACCGCAAAAAAAAAAAAAAAAAAAAAAAAAAAAAAAAAAAAAAAAAAAAAAAAAAAAAAAAAAAAAAAAAAAAAAAAAAAAAAGCTAGCTATACTTTTGCTATTTGCAGTATAAAATGAGTGACTGAAATTAAATTCAATCATCCAGTCAAATGCCAAATTTTATTTTATTATGTATATAACTGAAAATGGAAAAATAATTAAAATCCACCATTTTAAACAATAATAACCATCCCAGAAAGTATTAAACTGAACAACAGAGCCTAGAAGAAACATTACTTCTAAGTAAGATTATGTATAAAGTCTGCCATCAAAATATTAATATTATTTTATGTGGACTATTTGTAGAGAAGACATAAATAATCCTAGATTTGAGAGTTGGAGATGTTGTTCAGTAGAATGCCTTGCCTAGCATGTGAGGCCCTAGTACCCAATTCCTAGTTCTGCCAAAAATTTTTTAAAAAATAGGTAAGATATGATGACTTCAACCTACATTTATTCAATATTTTAAAAATCAATAAAAATACTTTTATTAAACACTTCTGTTGAACATATTTAGATGAAATATCCTGTTGATTTTTATAACCCCAAGTATCAGTGACCTACTAATAAAAATGGGAGAACAGTTTGCATCTATTTTCATGGTCTACACACTCTGAAGTGCAAAATAGACATAAGCTGCATATTGGCTTCAAAGACAATATTAAGAAGTTTATACATAGGAACAATCTTAAGACTATCACCTTATATATTATGTTTAAAAATAAGCATAATTATTTATATAATATACTTTATGCTCATTCCTTATACTATATTTCCAAAAATTATAAATACTTCATATACATTTATTAATTTATAATGTATTTTAGCTGAGAAAAAATGAAAACGTATATTTCACATTACCAAAAGCTAACTTCTAATATGCAGAACATAATCAAATTGAAAAAGACACTGCAACTAAAGCAAAATTAAAGGTAATTGGTATGATATACTTAAGACCGGAAAAAAAAAAAGCAATCTGTAAAAAAAAAATAATAAAAAGAAGTAACTATTCCCAATTTTTCCATTTTATTTTATTTATTTACTTATTTGGGGGGTGGTTTAGGGATTGAACCTAAGGGCATTCTACCTCCAAGCTATACCCCCAGCCCTATTTTATTCTTTATTTTGAAACAGGGTCTAAGCTGCAGAATGCCTCACTAGGTAGTTGAGACTGGCTGAGAACCCGAGATCCTCCTGTCTCAGCCTCCCAAGTACTGGGCATGTACCACCACGCCCTACTCAATTCTTCTATTTAAGGAAAAAAAAAAAAAAAAAAAACTGTCACCCAAGTGAGACATCCATTTAGAGCAGATAGATATAAACTCCTAACATTTTCCTAAAAAGGATCTTTTTTGTATCATCTGTCAAATTAAAAAAATATATTTAATTCTTTTTGTCAATATTTAGGTCACATTTCAAACCAATCTAATAGATCTTAGATTTTAGCAGGTAAGGTAAAACTGTTAACATAAAAACTCTTAAAATTCTTCAGTTTAAGGTATTTCTTTCCCCAAAATGATTACAACTTTAACTGTAAAACTTAGTTCAATCCTCTGCTTATGGCAGATGACAGAGAGGCATAGCACAAATTTGTTGTACTTCTCTTGCAGCTATCTGGTTATGAAAAGAGAAAAAAGCTAAGAAAAGAAAGAAAAAAAAAAAGAAAAGAAAAAAAATAAAAGTCCCTGAATTGGCCCTCTTACACTTTCCTTTAGCTAATTACATCTAAAGTAGTCTCCAAAGTGACCTTGTTCCCCCCAACATATCCTATTCTACTTTGGCAAAAAACAATGTATGCCAAAACAGGAGGGAACTTGATAGTAGAACACACTATGCAGATTATGCCAAATATGATCTTGCATAGATTTTTTGTTCAGTAACATGCTACCAGATGTGAGAATAAGATGATATATTACTATGAAGAGAAATCTCTGAAGACAAATCAGAACATGAAAATCAACAAGTTAAAACTAAAAATTTTATAAACGTTTTCCCTGAGTGGCACATTTTTCTCTTTTGCCATGAAAAGTTGTAAGACACATTCTTAATTTTGGCTTTTTGAGAAAGACAATAATGATCTGTGCCAAAATTTCTCATATTACAATGAGAATGTATGAGATAAGGCTCCTTAAAGTATATGTATGAAACATACCGATAAAAATTGTTCTCCAGTTTGGGTTAAGAGCTAATTCTAAAAATAAAAAGCCACAATTAGAATTTTATCTTAAAACAGCCGGGCGTGGTGGCGCACGCTTGTAATCCCAGCATTCGGGAGGCTGAGACGGGAGGATCCGGGTTCGCGGCCAGCCTCAGCTACCTAGTGAGGCACTCCACAACTTAGTGAGACTCGGTTTCAAAATAAAGAATAAAAAATAGGGCTGGGGGTGTAGCTCGGAGGTGGAATGCCCCGAGTTCAATTCCCAGTACCGCAAAAAAAAAAAAAAAAAAAAAAAAAAAAAAAAGAAAAAGAATTTTATCTGAAAGAAATCTAAGCATGGGGAAGTTCAAACTATCATCTGAATCACTGAATTGGTCATTTTAAAAACTTAAAAACGTACATATTCTATTGAAAGATATCCAACTTCAACTTTGAAGATATAGGTTCAAGGTCTCTTTGTTATTCCAGAAACTGCTTACACAGCATTCATAACTTTGACAAAACCCTTGAAAGTTCTTCCAAAATGAGCTTTTTCAACTAACTGAACAAAACTTATGCTCATGCTCCTGATATTCATTTCAGCAGCATTTGTCTCTGTGAAGCACATCAAAATCACTCAAACATCAAATTGCTGATCTGATAGAATGATTTATTTTCCCATTATAGGAAAGTTATGAGTGACTTGTTTTGAGGTATGTTTTTGAACTCTGAAGGGCATCTATTAAAAAGCTTCACACTTGAAGATTTCTCTTTAGATGATAACATTTTATGGCTGGACAATCTCTGCAGGTACCAGATTCCCTGTTGTATCCAACTGCATACATTTACATGTACACGCAGACACAGGACACTCTGCATGGTCCCTTAAAAAAAAAGCCAAATAACAGTTAAATATCCATATTATATATATGCGTATTATTTATATCTTATCAATTGATCGATTATCTATCTATCTATCTCTCCATCATGCAAGTTTTCAAAATGGCACTTGGAAAAACATAGGAAACCCAGATAAGCAAAGCATTAAAATCATCAAATTAGAAATAACTGCTAAACTAAATTTGGTAGAAAGTTACTGACAAAACATAACTTTGCTTTCTATATATATAGCAAGATACTTCATTTACAGTTATGAATGTGATAAGGATATTCTCAGAATTTAAATCAAAGCCAATGAGAAGAGCTGGTCTGTGAATGTTATATAGCAATGACAGGAGTACAGGGCCACTGGCACTGTTTAAATTAAAAGTTAGGTATGGCCATGAGGGTCTTCACTACATTACCTACTACATACCAAGCTTACTTAGAAAAAGAGCTCAGGTAGTAGTACTTAGTAGTACATACTCTTATTACACATATAATTCAATTACATGATAAACAATAGGACATATTCAATGTTATAAAAAACTGTAAACATCCTCTGCCTAAATAAAGTTAATGCTCCTCATTTAAAACCATACAAAATATCTCTTCTATACGTATTAATTTTATCTGCTATACATTAATAGTATTAACCTGGATTATTTAAAGGGTCATCTGCTTCATGCCCAGTAATTACAAGCTTATTAAAGAAGGAATGTGCTGATTACCTGAACCAACTGAGCATATGTCCAGCATGCCCACCATGTCTGCAATTGTGACACCATGTAAACCAGTTGTTAAATTGAGCCAGTTTTTTGTCCTTGCTCAAGTCCACTTTTTCATCTGATTTGGATCCGCCTATGGGAAAAGAAAATAATCTTCCTCAACTGTATCAGGATATTTTAAATTTCTTAATAGGTATTTCTTAAACTATGGTCAAAATATAAATTTTATAATATAATGAAAGCAACACTGGCCAGGTGGGGTGGCATACCCCTATAATTCCAGTACTTGGTAGGTTGAGAAAGGAGGATAGCAAGTTCACAGGCAGCATCACTAATTTAGCGAGGGCCCCCACAACTTTAGTGAGACCTAGTCTCAAAATTAAAAATAAAATAGGCCTGGGGGTGTAGCTCAGAGGTAGAATGCCTCTGGGTTCAATCCCTAGTTGCACAACACAAAAACAAACACACACACACACATACACACACACACACGCACACACACACACACACACACACACACACATGCTGATGGATGTAGATTAGATTGAATATTGAACAAAAGGGGTCCTCTACATTTTTAGTATTTAATACAAAATGAAAAGTATAAATTATCAAAGCCCACTAAGAAACAATCTGAATTATACACATTTCAGTAGTTTAAAATCTTCCCATACAAAAGACACTATGTCAGTTTATATGTGAGTTTTGCCAAACAGTGAAGGGATAGGTTATTTTCAATCTATATAAACTTTTTCAAAGGCAAAAAGAAGGGAAACTTCTTATTACACTTCATAATGCTGCTGGTAGAACTTTGCTAACAAAACTAGACAAAGATAACATGAAGAAAGAAAGAAGATTATAGACTAATCTATCTCCTGAACAAACATAAAAATCCTAAGTAAAACACAAACAGAATCTTGTACTATCACATTCCTAAGATTCAGCAGTTCTACTTCTAAGTAAAGGCACTAGAGAAACTTCTGCACATGTCAAAAGCAGACATATATAAGAATGTTCATGGCACATTATTCATAATAGTAAACATCTGGAAATAAACCAAGTGCTCATCAGCAGAAGGCAAAAACTGTGTTATAGTCCTGAATGGAACACTCGATAGTAGTGAAAAAAAAAATAAACTACAACTATATTCATCAGCATAACTGACACTAAAAAAATCTGAAAGTCCAATGTTAAAGCAAAAAAGGGAAGTCAAAGAATAAATTCTGTAAATCATTTATATAAAATTCAAAACACAGGGAAAACTAAGCATGCGATAAAATTATACATACAAGAGACTGATTAACATGCAGTTGAGGATGGTGATTGCCTCTGACGAGGAGGTAGGAAGTAGGAGATTTCACTAGATAGGAAGGAATGATCCACAGTACTGGTATAGACAATATGCAAGGTAGTGGTCTCGCTGGTGTGTGATTTATCAAAGTACATGATAAATATATATATAGGTAGGTAGATAGATAGAAATATATATATATTTCTATTTGTGTTACAGTTATATTTGTGATATATATATAATATATATTTATATTTCTATTTGTGTTACAGTTCACAAAAAATTAAAGAAAAATGTACAATTATGTATACATGTTTATACATGTACATCATCACATCTTTATGTAACTTTTAGTGTTCTGAAATGCTCATTCTATTAATTCTGGTTACCTCAATGTGTTTTGTTCTAAAACAACAAATCAAATTAAACTATTTTAAGACACCATACAACTAGACATAAAAATAGAAAAATGAATAAAAATATTAGGTCTAATTAAGTAATGTTATCATCTAAGACATGACTGTACAGAGAACTATAATCAAAATTTCACTTGGACCATTACTATAGCTACCTTGTGATCAAACATAGTAGCAGTTTTTCAGTGAAATAAATATTCACAAATAAATGAGATAAACAAAAATCTTACAAGCCACATGTTAATTTTGAACAGGTTTTGTTGTCAAATGAGATTATTTTTAAAAACCTCTGGATATAAAGATCTTTCCAGAGTTTTTGGAATGACAGATCAGGAATTGTGGACCAGTACTTATTTTCTAGAACATGATTTCTTATTTTATAGTAGTTATCCAAACTTACTATGTAAGTTACATGAGGCTCTTTGATTCATGTCAGTACATCAGCCTTATCTTTATGCATTTAATGTGATCAAATTACATAAAGGAATTATTTCTGAATCAAATCTAGAAAAATATTATGAAGCAAATATGGAAAGAAATGCTAAGATGAGATGAATAAAATTGATGTTGTAATATTTATTAAAATTGATGTTGGAATATTTATTTGAAATATTCCAAAATTTAATTTTCAAGTTACAGAAAATCGTTATCGTTTCTTATTTGTTTTAAAAATAGAAAGGACTGGAAAGTTGATATCTAATAAAAAGAAACAGCACTCAGGTGTCATTTGAAGGCAAACAATACTTGTAACATCTTTTGTTAGGATCAAGACTATGTAAAAAATTGATTAGCATGCAATATAAAAAATAAAAGTCCTTATTTAAAATTTAAATCAAAACTAAAATGTATACTTAAACATATTCCATAAAGCCTTGTTAAGAAAAACATCTAGATTGAAAAATAATTATTCAGTCAATAATACCAACAAGCCTTTCACAGATGATAACAGAAAAATAAAGCAGACTACTACATGAATAAGTGGCAGGATAGAATTATAAAATGTAAAAACCAGAATCTCTAGCCCAACATCTTTTTTTGTGTGTGTGGTACTGGGGATTGAACTCAGGGGCATTCTACCTCCAAGCTATACCCCCAGCCCTATTTTTTATTCTTTATTTTGAAACAGGGTCTCACTAAGTTGCGAAGTGCCTCACTAGGTAGCTGAGGCTGGCCACGAACCCGGATCCTCCGGTCTCAGCCTCCCAAATGCTGGGATTACAAGCATGCACCACCACGCCCGGCTTTAGCCCAACATCTTTAAAGAGGGCTAAAGTAACTGAATGTCACAAGGTAAAAGTCATAGACCTACAACTAAAACAACACATTGTAACACCATATCCAGTTATGTGATAAAATTTATTATATCAGTGTGCCAAATATTCAAAATGTTTTTGATTAAAAATTTTTCCATAGTATTTTCAAGTTATACAAATAACTAAAAAATTCCCAGTCACTGGGTACATTATATTTAATTAGGTACTAATCTCAAGAAAATTTCCACATGTGTACTATAAATAGTAGAAAATAGTATTTCTAACCATTAAAACATACATATATTTACGAGCTAACTACAAACATATCAGAAACAGCACCAAAACCTAGAACTCAAGGGACCTGGCTTCTTTATGAATCTCACAGGTGGTTTTTGTTTGTTTGTTTTTGTTGTTTTGCAGTCCTAGGAACTGAACCCAGGGACATTGTATCATTGAGCTACATCCTTAGCCCTTTTTATATTTTATTTTAGGCAAGGTCTTGCTAAATTGCCAAAGCTGGCCTTGAACTTCTGATCATCCTGCTTGAGTCACTGAGTTTACAGGCATGTGAACTGTGACCAGATGATAGGTGGATTCTGAAGATGAAATTAGAGGTAATGTCAAAGCTGGGTATGGTGGTACAAGTCTGTAATCCTAGTTACTTAGGAGGCTGAGGCATGAGAATTGCAAGTTCAAGGCCAGCCTGGGCAATTCAAGGAGACCTGATCTCAAAAATAAAACAAAAAGAGCTGGAGATGTTGCTCAGCAGAAAAGTGCTTGCTTAGTGCCAGGCGTGGTGGCGCACGCTTGTAATCCCAGCATTCGGGAGGCTGAGACCGGAGGATCCGGGTTTGCGGCCAGCCTCAGCTACCTAGTGAGGCACTCCACAACTTAGTGAGACTCGGTTTCAAAATAAAGAATAAAAAATAGGGCTGGGGGTATAGCTCGGAGGTAGAATGCCCCTGAATTCAATCTCCAGTACCCCCCCCCCCAAAAAAAGAAAGAAAAGTGCTTGCTTAGCATGCATGAGGTCCAATATTCAATCCCTACTGCCAAGAAAAAAAGAAACAGGAAGAAATGTTGAAGGGCTGTGAAAGTTATCAGAAGTTCCTTAGAAATATAAGGTATCTGTTAGTAGATCTGGGGACATCAATTTGTAAATTTTAATTTTGAAACAATATTAGTTCAAACAATGAATGGTGCAATTATAAGATTACTTCATATTTAAGCCTTTCTCACAATTTTTAAATTGATCAACATTTGTGAAATTACCTGAGGTATCATGTACATAGACTTTACTTTTAATATATAGACTTTATAAATTAGAGAGACTGCAAAAGCTTTCAAATGAGTAAAATGTCCTTTCTTAAGAATAATATCTTAAGCCAGTATATACTGTATTTTCATATTAACTTACAATCATGTAGGAACAATTTGAGAAAAAAGTATTTTGTAGAATCATGTCATACCTGGGCAGCTAGAAACAGGTGTTCCCATATTAATGAGGCAAAGTGCACATCGAGGAAGGGGTTTTCGACAGCCAGGGCAACTTGTGACTTTAGATTTTGTTGGCGAGCCACTAACACCATACTGACTAAAACCTCTGCCTTGATGAGGCACAGATGAGCAGCTGTAGGAGATTGATTTGCCACAGAAATTACAACTCACAAACACCTACAAAACAAATGAAAGAGAAATAAATGCAATGCAAATCACAATGGAATGATAAAGTTTAATACTAACAAATTATTCTTAAATAACTTTTAAAACTTTATTTTATATTGCAAAATAATTTATCTGCTAAATTTGACTAGTTCTCATTTAATGTCTATTTAGTTACATTATTTGGGTACTTCCTTTCTGATATCTTTAATTACTTATAGTCTTCCTAATACCACTGATATTGGTAGAAAATCAGGAATTTTAGACCCCGACATTTTAGAATTAACAAATTGGGCCATTATAAAGTATCCAATGTGATTCCTAAACCAAAGTTCAGTAATATAATCTTCTGAACCAAATTTCTTTATAAAGAAAATACTCTGTTACTAAGATAAAAAGGAGCTGAGGATCCTATAATAGTAACTTGTTAAAATTTTGGAATAAGAACAATAGAAGCTATTCATCTGCTTTTATGGTACACTTCTCAGCTCTTAGTCACATATATAGACTAGTAACATATACCTCAACATAATGCTATTTTACCAATAATCGGGTTTTCTTAATATAAGCACACTTATTTCTCAATTTCCTAAGAAAAGAGCACCATCCAGTGCTCACATTGAGGATAACCTAATATTTAACATCTGAACTAGGAAACAGTGATCTTTTATCATGTGTCTTAGGTGGTAACTGATTTCATGTTTCTAAACTAGTGCTAAAAGAAAATATTTCCATGTGTAATTAGATCCATATACACATGTACATACTATTAAATAAGAAAATCCAAATCCTGTTCTACTGCATATAAATAAGACAGAAAAACAATATATAATAGGTTTTCTGTGAGCATATAATAATTTAGATTCTGAAAGGGCTTGACATATACTGGGAAATTTCAAATAGCACTATAATTTAGGCTTAAGGTCCTCTGGGCTGGCAGTGGTTTGTTCTATCTCAGACTAAAGCTCAGTCCCTTAGCAAAGGTGGTTAGAAAGTGGTTAGAACCAAAGAATAAGAAGGTCAACAACAAAATGCAGCCTGGAATAAAGACAGAAATCAGAATTGAATGTAAAAAACCCAGTAGCTTAAAATAGTATATTAAATTGAACTCTTAACATGCTACCGTTCGATTCTCTCTAAAACAATGTACTTACCTGTGCTAAAGGTTTGGAACTGGGGTCTAACTTACTCCTGTGAATATCAAATTCAGCTCGTTTGTGCCAAAACCTCCAGGCATCTAATAAATTTCTATAATTCTCAATCCAGTACTGAACCCTTTCATCTTTAAGAACATCTAAAGGTGAACCCTAAAAAAGAAAACATCAATTATTTCAATTGTATAAAATATCCTGGCTTAAAGCAGAGGATTCTGAGTGACATGTGTATGAGTCTTATAGGAAATATAGATCTCCTTGTCAGAAGTTGGCTCCTAATGAGGATATAGACAACATAATGAATGGACGTTCCATTAATTTACTTTAAGCTAGTCTTCACTCATGATATAAATATGCACTCTATATTCCACAGTTGGGAAGTAAAATTGTCTTTAGTTGAGTTTAAGGAGCCAGGATCAAACAAATCACCTTCCTGGTTTCATCTAATAAATACTCATGTGAATAACATTTTTCTGAACTATTAAAATCTCTGGATTCTGTTTACTACATTATCTAGCACATACCAAAATTACTCAATCACATATAAACTATACTGAGCCTGATCCATCATATCTAACGATGTACTATGAACTCAAATGCTATTTCTGAACACCTGTTAAATGAAGCTGAAACTCTCCGCTTATTCTACTCTCTTGCCTTCATATAAAACATATACTTATTACCTTAAAAGTAGTAAGAAAAAAAGAAAGGAAATCAAAACCAAACATTTTCTTAGTTCTTTTGCCCAGAGGTCACAGTAAAAAGTACTATTTTTTTTTTTTTAATTTAGCATTCTTCTCATTAAAAACTTCAATGTCTTGCCAGTAAGAATTTTCCTAAAGCTGTGTTTTCCCCGGCAGCTGAGAGATCCCACGTTTCATCTATGCTTGCTTTGAGTTTTCTTGAGAGCTTTTAGCTCTGTTCAGGATATCCTCCTAAACTTTACATGATGGAAAAAGATCTCTATTCCAATGACACTTTGGACATTAATGTGAAATCCAGTTTGCCTAGTCTTACATAAGGGCCAGACAAAAAAGCAAAATGTTAGCTCTTGGCACACACTTATATGGAAAAGGACACAAATCTGTAACAGCTAATATACACATTTGATCCTTAGATATTCAATAAAAAAGCATAGCTTTCATCATTAAATATTAATTTCAATTAGCAGAGTTAAACACAGCAAAAAGAACATGTGAAAAACTCTTTTTTTTTTCCTTAAAAAAGCAGATATTTAGTACTAAATATGTCCAATTAAGCAAAACTATACACTAAAGTAGCACATTATCCTTGGTTCAAAGAAAAATCAGATTATCTTCATACTCACTTCTTTCTCCTTCCATGGTAATAAGAATAAACTAAGAGGAATTTAGTCAATTCATATTTGCTTTATATTCACTAGATCTGCTCTGATAGGTCTGAAGTCAAGCTCCAACGTGATCTAGAGAGTTAACTGTTTAGAGACTGAGTCTGACTAAAGTCAAAAGATTTGGGAAGTACCTTGGGCTTTTCACAGATTTATGGTAACAAAACGTAAGGCCAAAAGTGATCAGCAAGTAACTAAACTTCCAAAAGCAATAATCAATATTCTTCAGAAAAAAGGTTAAAGAAGCCAGATCTATATAATATCATATACACAATGCTCAATATTCAATGAAGAAATCACTAGACATAAAATAAATAAGTAAATGTGGTTCAAAGTCACAGAAAAAGGCAGCTAGTAGAAATTAAACTTAAAATGGCCCATATGTTAAAGTTAGAAGAGTTAAATGTAGTGTGCTAAAAGAAATGTGCTTAAAGACTTAAGGAAAATAGTTTTTCAAACAGTGAATAACCATGAAATTGAGCTGAGAAATATAAACTATAATCAAGTTGAGATTCTACAATTGAAAAGAACAGTAAATGAAATTAATGATTCTCTAGAAAGTTTTAATAGTAGACAGGAAAAATTATAGGCCTATATCACTGATGAACTTAGATGCAAAACTGCTAAACAAAATACTAGCAATGCGCATTCAAAACCACATCAAGAAAATTATACACCATGACCAAGTCGGGTTCATCCCAGGGATGCAAGGCTGGTTCAACATATGAAAAACAATACATGTTAGTCACCACATAAATAGAATCAAAGACAAAAATCACATGATCATTTCAATAAATGCAGAAAAAGCATTGGATAAAATCCAACATCCATTCATGTAAAAGCACTGCAGAGAATAGGAATAGAAGGAACATACCTCAACATCATAAAGCCAATATACAAAAGGCCCACAGTCAACATCATATTAAACTGTGAAAAACTGCAAGAGTTCCCACTAAAAACGAACAAGACAAGGATGTCCATTATCACTACTTCTGTTCAATATAGTACTTGAGACTGTAGCCACAGCAATAAGCCAAGAGAAGGAAATCAAAGGCATACAAATAGAACTAAAGAAGAACTAAAACTATCCCTTTTTGCAGATGACATGATACTATATTAGAAGACTCAACAAAGTCAACCAAAAGGCTTATAGAACTGATCAACAAATTCAGCAAAGTGTCTGGATACAAAATCAATCTTAAAAAATCAGCAGCTTTCCTGTATGCCAACCATAAATCCTCTGAAAAAGAAATCCAGAAAACAATTCTGCTCACAATAGCACTCTGAAAAATAAAATACTTAGGAATAAATCTAACCAAGCAGGTAAAAGTCCTCTATAAGGAAAACTATAAAAAGTTGCAAAAAGAAATTGAAGAAGGTCTTAGAAGATGGAACGATCTTCCATGCTCTTAGATAGGCAGAATAAATATCATCAAAATGGCCATTCTCCTAAAAGTGAACTACAGATTCAATGCGATACCTATTAAATTACCAAGGTCACTCCTCACAGACATAGAAAAATCAGTCCTTAAATTCATTTGGAACAACAAAAAGCCCAGAATAGTCAAAGTAGTCCTTAGCAACAAGAACCATGCAGGAGGCACCACAATACCCAACTTTATACTACAAAGCTACGGTAATAAAAATAGCATGATATCAGCACAAAAACAGACACATAGACCAATGGAGCAGAATAGAAGACTCAGAAACAAACCCACACACTTACACTCAATTGATTTTTGACAAAGGAGCCAAAAATTTACACTGGAAAAAAGACAGTCTCTTCAATAAATACTGTTGGCAAAACTGGTTAACCATATGCAGAAAAATGGAAATAAACCCCACTTTCTCACCCTGCACAAGAGTCAATTCAAGATGGATCAAGGACCTGGAAGTCAGGCCAGAGACCTTGCAGCTACTTGAAGAGGGCATAAATCCAACACTTCAACACACAGGCACAGGTCAAAATTTGCTCAACAAGACCCCAAAGGCACAAGCAACTCAAAGGAAAATCAATACATGGGACTGCACTAAACTGAAGAGTTTCTGTGCAGCAAAAGAAACTATCAAGAACTTCAACAGAGAGTCCACAGAATGGGAGGAAAATTTTGCCAGCTACTCCTCTGACAGAGGACTAATATCTAGAATATAAAGAGAACTCAAGAAACTCACAGCTAAGAAAACAACCCAATCAAAAAATGGGGAAGTGATCAAAATAGACACTTCACCAAAGAAGAAATAGAAATGGCCAATAAATGTATGAGGAGATGTTAAACATCATTAGCAATCAGAGAGATACAAATCAAAACTACCTTGAGATTTCACCTAACCCCAATTAGAATAGCAATCATCAAAAACACAGACAACAAATAATGCTGGCAAGGGTGTGGAGAAGTGGGAACTCTAATACATTATTGGTGGGATTGCAGATTAGTGCAACCACTATGGAAAACAGTACAGAGGATCCTCTGACGAATGGGAACGAACTTACCTTATGATCCAGCAATATCACTTCTGGGTATCTACCCAAAAGAATGGAAAAACTATCAGACCAACAACCCAAGTGTATCTGTTTATAGCTGCACAATTCACAACTGCCAAACTATGGAACCAGCCAAGATGTTCATGAACAAATGAATGGATTACAAAATTATGGGATATGTACAAATGGAATTTTCTCAGCCATAAAGAAGAACAAAATCATGTCATCTGCAGAGAAATGGATGAAACTGGAAAACATTATGTTAAGTGAGATTAGTCAGTCACAAAAAGTTAAAAATCGTATGTTCTTCCTAATATGTGAAAGCTAAGGAGAAAGTGGGTCGTAAGAGGGACTCTAGATGAAGAAGAAACCTTAGATGAGCAAAGAAGGTGACTTAACTGAAGGAGATGGGGGCAGGGAGGGAAACACCCTAAAGCACATGATGTACATTCACAAACATATCGAAGTCAATCACTAAGCTGACATTAGAAGGAAGGAGAGGGGAGGAAATGGGGCAGGAATTGGGGAAGGGTAAAATGAGAGATGTGTGCATATATGCCTCTACAAGCTTGTACCTAACAAAGATGTATCATTACAATGCACCAAGAAAAAAAATAACAATAAATAAAAAAGTAGAAAAAATAGTAGACAGGAGGTGACAGGAGAGTCAACAAACAAATCAATAAAAATATCAATAGAAATTATCCAATTTGAAGAACAGAGGCAAAAGAAAAAAGGAAAAAAAAAGAAGTGAACAGAACCTTAGGCCCATGGACAATATAGAATGGTTTAATACACTCATAGTAATAATCCAAGAAGAAAACAAGAACAATTTGGGGTAGTAAAAAATATTTACAAAAATATCGCCAAATGTCCCAAATCTGATGAAAAGTACTGACTTACAGATCCAAAAACCTTGGTGGACTACAAGCAGGATAAAACAGAACCACAACTAGGCACATCGGTGTCACACTGCTGAAAAACCAAAGATAAGGAAAAATGACATCCAGGGAAACAAAGATAAAAATAGCTGACTTCTCATTAGAAACAACAGGGGCCAGAATAATATGAAACCACTTTAGAGTATTAAAGAAAAGACAAAAGAGGGGCGTGGTGGTGCACACTTGTAATCCTACTACTTGGAAGGCTGAGACAGGAGGATCGAAGGTTCTCAGCCAGCTTCAGCTACTTAGTGAGGTCCTCCCACAACTTAATGAGACCTTGTTTCTAAATAAAGAATTTAAAATAGGGCTGTGAGTATAGCTCAGAGGTAGAATGTTCCTGGGTTCAATCCCTAGTTCTGCAAAAAAAAAAAAAAAAAAAAAAAAAAGACAAAAGTGAACTATACATTTTCAGTAAAAATTTGAAAGATGAGAGAACTACTTGCAATACAAAAATGCTAAAGGGAAAGACCAACGGGAAATGATACCAGATGAAACTTAGAGCTATAGGACAAATAATGAATGCCTCCCCAAAAGTGAATATATATGCCCATTATCTATTTCCTTTCTTTTCATGATTTACATAAAAGGCAAGTAACTATTCAAAGCAAAAATAGTAACACCATAAGCTGGAGTTTATAATGTATATAGAAGTAAAATATTTGTAATTACACTGCTGTAACATATGTGAATGGTGAACTACAAAGTAAATCTCAAAATGTCAGGTCCAAGGTAAGAATGGGAAGGGGAAAGTAGGAAAAATGATGTGTCACATGTGAAATGTGAAGTATGAAAGGGTAAATGTTTACTTTAATGAGTTAAGGCTGCATATTGTTAGAAATAAAACAATAACTTTAACAAAAAGATAATGAAAGGGTTATATAGCTAAAAAGCTAAAGTGAAACACAGAAATACTCATTTGACCCCAAATACG
>PVLC010002039.1:88294-124404 GCA_004027655.1 Graphiurus murinus
ATAGCTAGGTGAGGGGTGGGGTCAGGGGGATCAGGTAAGCTTGTGTGGGCTTGCATGATTGGTCAAGGTTGACCGTGTCTTATCAGGGAGGGTCTCAGCAAGATAACAGATAGAACCTGTTTTTGCATAATCTCTGTGGCTGCTGAGGAGGAGTTTCCTCAAAGTGTAAATTCCAACTCTGATCAGCCTCCCTGCCCCCCGACACATAACTGTTTAAAATATTTTTTAAAAGCAAGATACTTTCTATGCTCTGATAATTATTCTATTAAAAAACTATAGATGGGAGACTTAACCTTGACCACATAAATATAAAGGAGGAAACATTCCAGTAAAAAGGCAGCAATTAGCAGACTAGACTAGTAATTATCAGACTATTTTAAAAAATATCCCATTATATACAGTATTCATTTTAAATATATTTTATGAATCTTTATAAGAAGTTACTACTAGCTCATTTGTACTCTGTAGCTACATATATAGTTTAGTTTAAAGGATATAATTTCATTCCAGTAAGGGCAAAAAATATTATAGAATACCTTTTCTTCCATGGCAGTGGCTTGATACATTAGCTAAGTTTATTTTGTGGTTTGTGGACCAGTGTTTAGGCATGTTATAGGAAGATAGGGTGAGGGAGAAGGCATTTTACTATGTTAACCCAATACACAGCACACTTTTATATTGAATAAAAGGAGAGGACAGGAAGGAGAAAAACAATGATACCATGAAAGATTAGATGAGGGCTGCAGGAAATTTCAGGAAAATCTTTACCATGTTTCTAACAAAAGTAAAGTAGAAGGCAACCTTTGTCAGGAATCTGGTTATAACCACTGGACAGTAAAAACAGAAAACAATAGATGAAGTGGTTATCCAATCACTCTCATTGATAAAAAGGGAAAGTGAGAGTTAAGAGAACTGTGGTACAAACTGGAGTCTGCACTTCATGTGAGATGGTAGTTCAGGGAAAGAAGTCTCTTTCATAGAAAATGTACAATCAGTAACTGGAGAAACTGAAGAAAAGCCTCTCTTTCCATTTGAACTTTACATAAATTTTAATACAGTCAAGACTGGCACTTCTTGGAGTGAAAAGAAAAACCAGATAACTCAATGAGGAGACTTAAGGACAGTAAGGTAAGAAATAAGTGCTCAGTGGATCAACTGACTGTCAAAGCTAAATGGTTTCTACATATCCTAACCAAGCAGAATAGCATACTTATTTTCAATTGAGAGAATACAGAATGAGCAAAATGTGGTTTAGCTTTTTTTTTTTTTTGCGGTACTGGGGATTGAACTCAGGGGCATTCTACCTCCGAGCTATACCCGCAGCCCTATTTTTTATTCTTTTTTATTTTGAAACCGAGTCTCACTAAGTTACGGAGTGCCTCACTAGGTAGCTGAGGCTGGCCGCGAACCTGGATCCTCCGGGTCTCAGTCTCCCGAATGCTGGGATTACAAGCGTGCGCCACCACGCCCGGCTTGGTTTAGCTTTTTTATGTTTTTAAACTGCTGTCAAAATGCACTAACCTGTAACATGCAGTAACTTGCTGTCTGGACATCTCCAGTTCTATCGACATAACTCTCCATTAAGTCCACTCCATCTTTTGTAAGGCCAGTAAGCAAAATTCCTTCCAAATTTCCAGCCTCTTTCATTTCATTGGTCAACTTTTCAATGTATCTATTTAACTGGAAAATTCAAATTGATTTTTTTTTAAAGCAATATATTTCACTATATATTTTGTACTTGAAAAGTACCACATTCGGAACAATTTTATTCCTAATGGAAAACATCTTAAAAGAAATGCCCTTGCCAAAATCTCTATTCTCTAAGAAGTCTACATCTATTCCAAATTTCAATATGGTATCCATAATTGTTTCAAATATTTTTTAAAAGCAAGATACTTACTATGCTCTGATAATTATTCTATTAAAAAACTATAGATGATTTACTCTTGTAAAGATTTCATTTTATACAGTTCTTGTTTTCTATCATGGCAGTACATAACTGAATCACAGAATCTGAGTTGTAAGGGAATTTCAAAATCATCAATAACGACCATTTCCTTTGGGTTATCCCAAACTGTATTCCATCCTAAACTCCAGTTAAGATTCTTCAATATTCCCCCGCATATTATCATTATTACAGAACTTAGCACATTGTATTACTAGTTGTTTATATGCATTTCTCCCTCAATATACTCATATCATCAGCAGTCAGTAACTGTTTACATTGTATTGAAAATGAAGGAACAGCATCACTAAAAACTGAGTTTAACACTTTTATCTCTTAAACTATCTTTCTCCCAAAAGCAAAAATAAATTAAAACATTACATTAACACTCTAAACAAGTAAATTTTGTTATGATAGACATGTTTACAATGTCCCAATGTAATAAGGAAATTATAACCTTAATAGAAGATTTTATATGTTACACATACATAGTTATATATAAAGATTAGTTTCTTAAAGTCATTCAGTGATAATAAACATGAATTACTTCAAATACGGAATTAAGTACGTTCTTACCTGAGCATCACTAAGAAATTTACAAGCAAATGCCACTCTGTCACGTACAGCAACTTTGTTTTCATACTGGGAAGAGAAAACAGCAAGGAATTAAGTGTACATGATCTAAGTTTTAAATTTTTACAGAGACTAAATATTTTATGCACCTAATATGTAGGTTTATTTTCAAATGTACCATGTTGTGTACATATGTTGGAATAGCCATTGATTGCCTAAGATACCTTTTCTGATGTAACTCTTAGGAAACTCAGTATTAAGGTTGTCCTTGAAAGCAAAGATTTACCTTTTAACCATGGACCAAATTCAGTTTTTAAAAAATTTAGTAGTTCAGCTGGATACAGTATAATCTCAGCAATTTGGGAAGCTGAGACAGAAGGACTAAAAGTTCAGGGCCAGTCTCGGCAACTTTGTGAGACCCTGTCTCAAAATAAAAAAAAGGGATGGGAATGTAGCTTAGTGGGCGAGCATCCCTGGATTTTATCCCTAGTAATGCAAATAAATAAAACTTAAAAAATTATTCATTTCTGTCTTATATAACTCTAACATAAAACATAAGCAATAATGCATAGTCTAGCAAATTTAAGAAGCCATAAAATCTTTCTATCACAGAAACAAACTTGGGAGAAACTAGAAAATCTTTCCTTGGCTAAGTTAATCAACAAAGTCTAGGAAATCTGTGAACTAGTACACCAGTACAAAATGTAAAAAGAATATCAATACATCTTTTTAAATATAAAGAGACTTTTAAAACTTAGATACACTTTTGTATATAAAGCAATATCCTGGTATGTAGGTGATTTGCAGAAAAATTTTCAAAGACATTGTAACTGATAATTTTATGTATTTGTCAATGCTATAAAATATTATTTCTATTGAAACCATTCTATGAAATAGTTTTGCTTGTTTAAACTTAAGACCCCATTAGTTGATACTTACCTTAATGTTTTATTAATTATAAAATATATGTCTGCCCCAAAGAGGGAACAAACTCTTAGATTCAGTTGCATGTCTTAGAATTTTGATCTCAAAAGGGTTATAAATATCATCTGTTCCATTTTACAGGTGAGAAAACTAGATCCCAGAAAGTTAACTGAGTGGCTAAGGTAACTGTGGCAGAGCAAGAACTCAGTACTTTTCACTACATTTAATTAAATTTTATTCGTGTGATACTGGGGATTGAACTCAGGGGCATTTTATCTCCAAGATACACCCCCAGCCCTTTTTATTTTGAAATGAGGTCTCGCTAGGTAGCTGAAGGTCTGGCTAAGTTGCTGAATCTGGCCTGGAACCTGTGATCCTCCTATCTTAGCCTCCTAAGTACTGAGATTACAGGTGTGCACCACCACAACAAGCTACTTTTCACTATCATAATGCAACTTAACATTAAAAAAGTAACACTAATTATAAATGCATAAAATATAATTACAGCTTGAATACATATACTTCATTCTCAGCTATCCTTACCTAATAACCCAAATTTAGGTATCAGAAAGAAAGGATACAGCCGGGCGTGGTGGCGTATACTTGTAATCCCAGCATTCGTGAGGTTGAGACCGGAGGATCCGGGTTCGTGGCCAGCCTCAGCTACCTAGTGAGGCACTCCGCAACTTAATGAGACCCGGTTTCAAAATAAAGAATAAAATATAGGGCTGGGGGTATAGCTCAGAGGTAGAATGCCCCTGAGTTCAATCCCCAGTACTGCAAAAAAAAAAAAAAAAAAAAAAAAAAAAAAAAAAAAAAAAAAAAAAAAAAAAAGAAAGAAAGAAAGAAAGAAAGAAAGGGTACTTATTATAAATCATGTAATTTAAAATATAGAAATTTAAATGACACAGTTCTCTAAATTTCAGTTCACTTTTTTTCCTAGTTTTCATCATTCTCTTAATTTCCTAAAAGTTATCATTTTATTTCTTCAAGATATAATATTTAAAATATTCTGTTTAACAAAAGAAGTAATAACTGTTAAAAAAATTCCTAGATATTAATTTTAAGTTGTTAAAAAAGTTCAACAGTTGGCAGGTGTGGTGGTGCACGCTTGTAATCCCAGTACTTGGGAGGCTAAGACTGGGAGGATCCCGGTTCATGACAAGCCTGTTACTTAGTGAGGCTCTCTGCAACTTAGTGAGACCCTATTTCAAAAGAAAGAATAAAAACAGGACTAGGGGTGTAGCTCGGAGGTAGAATGACCCTAGGTTCAATCCCCAGTACTGCAAAAAAGAAAAAAAAATCAACAGTAATTTATTAAATATATAAACAGTAGGTACTGCCAAAATGAACACCAGCATTTATTAAAAATTTCAGTAAGAGCCCAATGAAATACATGTTTTTTATAAATCAAGGATTGACATTTAAATCAATTACCCAAGCAATGTATATTTTATAAGAAATGTTATAACAAACACAGAAATCAGTTTCAATGTATGAAGTTCTTCTCATTGCTAGAAAGAATTCCAACAATGCAAAATAAGCCATGGTACTAACGTAAAGCTTAAAATCTGGCAACTGAAAGTGATGAGCAAATTTCACTTCATTTTTTCCTCACTTTGCAATAAAAAAAGCAATTTGGGTGGTTTGGTCTTAGATGGCTAAAGCAGGAGATAAAAAATAACAAAAAGACCAAAAAAAAAGTCCACTATAAGTAATATGATTATATAACTTATCTTCCAATGCCTGAAAATGACAAATATTAACTGAGATAAGATGTAAAGCCATCCTGACCCAAACAGGTTGATCATCAATTGTTTTACTTAGCTAAAACCAAAAAATCCATATGCCCATACCCACACACAGAGTATATTTAAATAGCAAATATGTTTTTATGTTTATATAGTTGCAGACTTCTAGAGCTCAATTCTTAAGCTAAAGGATGAGATCTTTATCCTTCATTATCTGTAAACTATATTTAATAAAACTATAAAAATCAAATCCAGTTTAACTATAGTTTGGGAATAATACTCAAGGAAAGATGCTCAAAAAAGCTTATGATGATTTTAAATAAATAATATACAACAAAATATTGTATTTTATGTAACCGACAAGTGAAAATTTTAAGTTAGATTAAAATGCCAATCTTAGTATAAAGGAGGATCTTGGGAAAGAAATTTGCTTACCAAAACTCCATCATAAGACCCTGTTTCACTTGTTAGAAATGCAAACATGACACAGAGATATGGGTTGTTTAGCTGTAATCGTAGAGTGCTGCACATTTCTCTCCAAAGGGAGTTCTTCTCATCCGTGTAACCTGATAAAGCCATTGCTACCACATTGAGATTCAGATCTCCTGCATATTAAAAACAGTCAGCTAATCAATGTGATCAAAAGCTTAATATCCCCTTCTTCCACATTTCTTAGACTATAAACAAACAAATAACCAGAGGGTGAATTATAGCCCCAGAAAAATGAGCCCACTGGAACAGGTTTTAATTTAGATTGCAGTATTAGGCAAGAACTACAAGCAAAACAATTCCACTCTTATAAAACCCATACACATATTTGTAAACCCTAAGAAAGACGAGTACATCTTTGTCTCCTTTATAGTATGTTATTGCTTAGTAGCTAAAGGAAGAAAAGTAAAACTGTCCTATCAGAATCACTGCCAACTTTATCAACAAATTAATTTATGCTTAGGTATTTCAAAACACTGAAAGTAAATACTATCACATCTCAAGATATAATCTTCAAAATACTTTTATTTTCCTATTTCTAACTACATAATTCACATACTTATATACGTATCAGTTGAAAAGTACAGAAAGCCAGTATTTCAGCATTCTTAAAGTGCTATACTTTCAATTTTTCTAGGACAAAAGGAACTATCAGAATGACCAGAGAATTACATTTAAACACATTTGCAAGAAAGCTTCTGTTACCAAGTTTTTTGTTTTGTTTTTAGTACCTGGGATTGAAATCAGGGGTGTTCTACCTCTGAGCTAAAATCCCAGCCCTATTTTATTTTTATTTTGAAACAGGGTCTTGCTAAATTGGTGAAACTGGCTTCAAACCTGTGATCCTCCTGTCTCGGCCTCCCCAGCACTAGGATTACAGGCATGTACCACCACACCTGGCTGTTACCAAGTTTTTAAAAAAATTGTTCTTTGCAGTTTACATGGCTGTTGGTCCTTTGGTTGATCAGCTTCTAACATAAGTTTAGCTTCAAAAGAGAAAACTAAGTTCTCCTTTAAAGTTTTCTCTTAAGTATTTTCTATGCTAATTATAGTTTTCTTCTTACTGTTTCTTGATTTTCATCATTCTTTTTTTTCCAAAGAAAACATCATTTCCCACTTTAAATTCTTAATAGCTTTATTCCTATTTTCATAAACACTGTTCCCAAGTTACTTTGTGCTTACTTCCACTGCCTATTCTATTAAAATCTTTTAAAATAAATACATAAATAAAAATAGCAAAGGAATATTTTTGGGATCTTAGTAATTTATTCTTACATAGAAAGGAAAGTTTGACTCAAGTCTTCTTTATTCCTTAATCAAGTTATTAAAATCACTTGAATGATACTTTTTTAATGTTGTTTGAATAGATATTCCAGATACACACAACAAGAAAGTATCATGCTCTCAGGTTGTGGCAAAATTATAATTAGAAATGGAATTCTGTGTATATGCTGTTGGGGATCAAAGCCATGTCTGGACTGTTCTATGGAAGCATCATTTCACTGAGCAATCCCACCCCAACACACATACCCAGAAATGAAGCTTTAGAATATAAATATAAATTCTTTCCATCATCACAAATCACCTACTGCACTCTCAAATGGAGAAGGAAAAGATGCCCATCTGGGCAAAATATTGACGTTTTCAACTTTTAGACTGCAAGTAAATATGTTACCGTTAATTCCTTTTTTTTTTTTTTAATGGCACAAATGAATTATAATGGTTTCAAAATGGACCTGCAATGCAAGTAAAGATTCATTATTCTGAATACTCAAATAATTTGATAGGTATACTAAAAATCTATAGTAATATCTTAGGCATTTTCAGGTGAAATATTTCTGATAAGAAAAACCCTGAGCCAGGTGTGGTGGTGTAATGCTGTAATCCCAGTATTGGAAAGCTGAAGCAGTAGGATTTCAGATTCAAAGCCAGTGTGTGATAATGTAGTGAGACCCTGTTTTAAAATAAAAATAAAAAACAAGTTTGGGGGTGTAGTTCAGTGGTAGAATGCCTTGGGTTAAATCCCTAATACGAAACAGCAAAACAAAACAGAAAAACCCTGAATTTTTATATTAAGATTTATTTCCCTAAGGATCCTCTGGCAAAATGCCAGAGTGAAAAACTGGATATCACATTTCTAACCTTTTAAAAAATATATGGAACCTATGGTTTAATCAACCAGACTCAAATAGAGGCATTTTTGCAGATCAAAGTATGCTTTTCTTAAGAATCTATACTGGTCTAAATAAAAATGTCATTTAGAATTTCCTAATGGTCAACCAATAACTAACCAAAAATAGTATACACTAAAATACATTCAAATATGTGCCATAAAATGCTTGAAAATTAAACCCCTAACTTTAAAGATTTTTTTTACTACATATTACCTATTTTAAAAGGGAAAACTCTGTATTATTAAAATGACACTTACAATATATCTTTTTTTCACAAAACCAAACCATGACAAAAATAAAAGGGATGGGCTAATATTTACGATTATATAGTACCATACTCATTTCTCTTTCAACAAAAATTTCCATATTAACTAAGTACTTGAAAATTACCAGCATCCATTCTATGAACTTCCCATTCTTAAAACATCACCTAATTAATACCTTTTTCTGAAGACGCTCCTTCATTCAGGATTTGGATTGCCCGTCGAATATCCAAGTTGAACAATGCCACGGCAGCAGCTCTCTCCCATTCCCCTTCTTGTACAAGGGAGTTCAAAAATGGTCCCACATCTATGTCCGTTCCTTTTTGAATCCAACCACAAAGCTGTAAAGCTAAGATTCTTTCTTCATTTAAATTCTGAATATCTGTTTGTTTATCCAATCCACTCCAATTATGTCTGCTACTTTCCACCATTCCTAAAAACAGAAAACATTTTTATATTGATTTGTTTGTTATTTTGAAATATATTTAAGAAGAGTCAGTTTTACAGAGAAATATTTCAACAACACATTTAGAATATTCAACTTCTCAGTCACAATTTTATGACAGCATAAATATGAAATATGCACAAATAAAATATTTTGCATGTTCTTAGGTAAAACAATTACTTGAGCTACCAAAGAGCTTTTGGAATAAGAGGGAATGCTCAGATGGACTAAGATAAGTCACTGCTTCAAGAAAAACTGGCCCTCTAATCTAAAATCCATACACTACTACCTAACTCACCTTGAACTGTTTTCTGCACATAGCACTTCACATATTTTACTTATTTACTTTCAGTGTGATCTCTTCTGCACTAGAACACGAGCTCCAAGAGGGAAGGTGCCTTGTCCATTTTATTTGCAAGGTATCCCCACTACCTGAGATCCAATAGAAGCTCTGGCCCTTTCTCTCTTGCCCTCTTCTATGTATGTACAGTCATGTGTTCCTTCATGAGAAAGGAAGGATGAACCACCTTTGTTGACCAAATATTTTGTGGTACATGACTGTACATATACATGGAAAAATCAGATCACAGGCTTCAAAGTATTTTCAAAGTTTAAGGTATTAAAATGAAAATACAATGGGAATGACTTCACTGTGTTTTATCCAGCATACTAAATCAGGAATTTTCATATTCTTTTCCCTTTTTCATAACAAAGTCTTACTATTTTTGCAGCCTTACTTACATAATCAGGCAGCTGATTCTAATGACAGGGTAATTTCACTTAGGATAATACTTGGTGCCAAATAAAGGCAAAATAAATAAAGATGAAACTTACTAACAAAATTGTCATCATACAATTACATTATTGTAACAAAATCTTTCACAATAAACTGAATTATGAATTAGGCAACATAAATGTCCACATTACAAACTTTTTACTGTGATACTGGGGATTGAATCTAGGAGCATTCTGCCTTCTGAGCTATACTCTCAGCCCTATTTTATTTTTTATTTTGAAACAGGGTCTCACCAAACTGTGTATGGCCTCACTAAATTGCTGAGGCTGGCTGGAAACATGTGATCCTCCTGTATCAGCCTCCCAAGTACTGGGATTACAGGCATGTGCTACCATGCCTGGCACAAACATCTTTTATTATTATTGTAGTAATTTACATTCTATATTTATATAACTACACATAATACATTTGTAAATAACTAGGTCAACAGAAAATATGTCATTAGAATTCTCAATTCAACTTGTTGATTAGAGGCAGAATTATAAGTAGGGCTCCATGATTCCTACCCCCTGGGAACCACAACCTTGGATAATTCCCTCCTCTAGTACAAGTAGAATCTGTGACTTGATTCTAAACAACAGAATGTAGCAGGGGTGAAACAAGTTTGCAAATATAATTAAGGTCATTACTTAGTTAACTTCAATGGGAGTCAAGTCAAATGGGAAGCTGAATCAATGAGAAATTATCCTCCATAGACCTCACTTAATCAGGTATGTCCTATAAAAGATTTTAAAATAGGAGAAAGAGCAGGAGAGAGATCTTTTCCTGGTCTTGAAAAAGTAAAAGCTGCCATGTTGGTGAGAAGGTCTGTGGGAAAGCCATGTGGCAAGGAACTAGGAGCATACTCTAGGAGGTAAGGGCAGTCCCTGGCCATCAGCCAGCAAGGAAATGGGTACCTTAGTTGTACAACCCCAAGAAACTCTCAGCCTCTGGTTAGTGAACCCTAAACATTCTGTGTATCACTTCCTTTCTCCTTTCCCTCTTAAAAGGGAGGAGATTCGCATCTTCCTATCTAAAGCCAAAGCTGTGCTCTGGATCCCATTCCCTCCCCTTCCTAGGAACTGTGCTTTATCCCCTTCTCTATGTACCTTCAATGTCTTTCTAAGATTGTGGAATTCTGCCAACAACCATGTGAACTTAGAAGAGCACCCTGATCTCTGGAAAGAAATACAGCTGGCCCAATGTCTTCATTTTAGCCTTGTGAGACCCTGAGCAGAGGACGCAGCTAAGGTGTGCCTAAAATGGACTCCTGAAATGGACATGATGAAAGAAGATAATGCACGTTATAGAAAACAAATACACTGATGACTTTAGCAATGATCAGTCTGATCAAGGCATTAAAGGGCTAAACATAAGCAAAAAGAAGAAAATATTAAAAACTCAATCATTTGTCATTTGTAAGTTAAATTATGTTTATGTACAGATATATTTTAAATCATTTAGTCTAAATACGTGGAGACAGTAATAACAACAAAGACTAAACTCCGTAATTCCTAATCCATACTTTTAAAATAACTTGTATGATTATCATCTTGATGTTAGGTTGTGACAAGTCTAAAACATTATCCATGTTAATATTTTATGCTATATCTGATTGCTTTATGACAAAGTTTCAAAATGAGTTATTTGTAAATTCAAAAAATAGTTGAATATTATGTTTGAAATCATATTACTATTGTTGTGGTGCTAAGGATTGAACCCAGGGCCTTGCACATGCTAAGCAGGTACTCTGCCACTGATCTATAGCCGCAGTCAAAAATAATTTTTAGGGAGTGCTGAGGATTGAACCCAGTACCCTACGCATCTTAGTCCATGCTCCACGAATGAGCTACATCCCCTGGCAGCCCCCTAATTACTTACTTTTTAAACTGACTACTGGAACCTGTTGCCAATTCAAGCCAATGGGTTAAAACGAAACTTTTGAAGTTTTCTAACTTTAAAAGGATCTCCTACAAGAAAGAGGAAGCATGCTGTTCCATTTGCAATAACGAGAAAAGTCAGCCTAAAGCAAAATCACTCTTGGCTTATGAAAATTATTATTATTATTTTTTGTGATAGTGGGGATTAAACTCAGGGACATTCTACTTCTGAGCCACACCCCCAGCCTGATTTTTTATTCTTTATTTTGAAACAGGGTCTCACTAAGATGTGGAGGTCTTCGCTAAGGCTGGCAGCAAACCTGCCATCCTCCTGTCTCAGCCTCCCAAGTATTGGGAAAATGAATTTTTAAGAACTATAATTAGAGAACTGGGTGATTAATGATAAAGTTAATAAAACATTTATTTTAAAAGTTAATCAGCCAGGCGTGGTGGCGCACACTTGTAATCCCAGCATTCGGGAGGCTGAGATCGGAGGATCCGGGTTCGTGGCTTGCCTCAGCTACCTATTGAGGCACTCCACAACTTAGTGGAGACCCAGTTTCAAAATAAAGAACAAAAAATAGGGCTGGGGGTGTAGCTTGGAGGTAGAACACCCCTGAGTTCAATCCAGTACCTTAAAAAAAAAAAAATTTGTTTTGAGTAACATATTTACATTGTTCAGGTAGGATGTGGTCATTACATCTCATATAGAACAAGCTGTGGATATATTATAAGGTGCTAATTACCATATATCTATAAATTTTGGGTTTAAAGCTAACAAAAAATATTTAAAACAGATGACTGAAAAACAGAAACTTATTTTTCAAATGATTTCTTAGGATTTAATAATTAAATCTTGGTTTTTTTTTATAGAAATTATGTCATGGACTACATAAGAATCTGAAGTTCATTGCAAGGAAGTGGAAATATATCCTACAAGTCTGGTGTCTGGATATTTTATCACATATTTGGGCTGATTAGAGACATTTTATAGCTTGCTAACTAAGCTACAGATAATAAGGTAATAAATAAGAAATATGATGTTGCTGGGCATGGTGGCACATGCTTATAATCCCACTAGTTGGGAGGATGAGACTGGAGGATTGTGGCTTTGAGGACAGCCTTAGCAACTTAGCAAGACTCTCAGCAACCTAGTGAGACCCTGTTTCAAAAGAATAAAAAAGAACTGGACATTTAGCTAGGAGGCATAATGTCGAGTTCAATCCCCAGTACCAAAAAAAAAGTCATCATGGGTTTTAATACATCATGATCTTAACATATATGAATTTTTAATATATAATACCAAAATAATTAAAATTACATTCCCTGAATCTGAGATTCATTTCCCTATATTTCTCCTATATATAACAGAATCAATGTTTTATTGGTTTGTAAGGAAAATAGAAAACAGGTTTACTTAATTATTAAAAAATAGGTTTAACAATTTTATTTCAGCCAGGTGTGGTGACACACACTTGTAATCCCAGTACTTGGTAGGCTGAGACCATAGGATCTGAGTTGGCAGCCAGCCTCAGCTACTTAGTGAAGCTCTCCGCAACTTAGTGAGACCCTGTTTCAAAAGAAAGAATAAAAAATAGGACTGGGTGTGTAGCTCGGAGGTAGAATGAATGCCCGTGGGTTCAATCCCCAGTACCACAATTAAAAAAAAAAAAAAAATTCAAATCAGCAATCAGATTCTACACGATCTGTGGTGATTAATTTGTTGTGTTTACAATGGAATTTTACTCAGCCATAAAGAAGAAAATCACGTCATTTGCAGGGAAATGGATGGAACTAGAAAACATTATGTTAAGTGAGATTAGTCAGTCACAAAAAGTAAAAAATCGTATGCTCTCCCTAATATGAAGAAGCTAGGGCGAAAATGGGACATAAGAGGGACTCCAGATGAAGAAGGAGAAACCTTAGATGACTTAACTGAAGGTGATGGGGAGGGGAGGACACCCTAATGCACAAGATGTACTTTCACAATCATATCAAAGACAATCACTAAACTGAACTTGAGAAGGAGGGAGGGCGAGGGAATAGGGAATTGGGGAAGGGTTAAATAAGAAATGTGTGCAGGTGCCTGGCGTGGTGGCGCATGCTTGTAATTCCAGCATTTGGGAGGCTGAGACCTGAGGATTCAGGTTCGTGGCCAGCCTCAGCTACCTAGTGAGGCATTCCGCAAATTAGTGAGACTCTGTTTCAAAATAAACAATAGAAAATAGAGCTGGGAGTGTAGCTCAGAGATACAATGCCCCTGAGTTCAATCCCCAGTACTGCAAAAAAAAAAAAAAAAAAAAAAGGTGTGCATGTATCCCTTTACCAGCTTGTACCTAACAAAGATGTATGATTACAATGCACCAATAAAATAAAATAATAAATAACACATAAAACAATCGTTGTGTTTATATGTAACAAAGCAACAAAATAATTCACTGTCTATAAGAACATTTTGATGTTAAAATTAAAAAAAAAAAACACTAATATCCTAACTTTTTTGACCTTTGAAATCATTTTGAATACATACATTGTCTTGATTACGGTTTGCAATTTGGAGGGAAGAAGGGGTTCCTGGGGATAAACCCAGGGCTTCACATATGCTAGGCAAATACTCTACAACTCAGCAACATCCACAGGGTCTCACAAAGTGGACAAGGCTGGCCTGGAACTTGTGATTCTAACCTCAGCCTTCCAAAAAGCTGGGAGTATAGGTATATGCCACTGTATCTGGCCAAAGTTTACTCTTTAAGTATAAAAAACCCTTTCATCATATTAGATGGAAAGCTGGCCAACCTTTATCATGTAACCTTCCATCTTAAAAGGAATTATACCTGTAAATAACACTCTGTAACAGGACTATACAAGAGACCCTCAGAACATGTGTTCTTCCGGTCCTGGTTAACTTCAACATTTAGCCTATCCAAAACTATCCTCTTAATTATTTTGCTTCCTTATCTCCAGTGATGCACACCTCAAAGACTTTAGCTACTTCTTTCCCGGACACATTTCAAACTGTTCCTCCTCCAAAAGAGCCACTTTCTAACTCCAACTACCTAGCCTTCCAGAAGTTGCACTGCTTCTATATTCTTCAACTTCACAGTCTCAACACTAGTGTTTACACTTTAGTCTTCTATGTTTTCATCTTTATCCAAATTAGATCCCAATGGCAAACAAGTGAATCACTCTCTTGCCAATGTCCTTAATTCTCTTGCCCCATTCTCCCTTCTGGTAAAACAAGGTTGCCCTGCCATTTGCTTGTTTCTGCAGACAACTCTATTTTTTCATATTCTCTTTCTTGGTGGTATTGGAGATTGAACCCAGGGGCATTCTAACTCTGAGCTACATCTCCAGTCCTATTTTATTTTTTATTGTTTAAACAGGGTCTCACTAAGTTCCTGAGAGCCTCGTTAAATTGCAGAGGCTGGCTTTGAATCTGTAATCTTCCTGTCTCAGTCTCCCAAGTACTGGAATTACAGGTGTGAGCCACAGTTCCTGGCTTCCATATCCTCTTCCCACAATGTTGATCCCTGTTCCTTCTAAAGAACAGGAACCATTAAATGGAAAGCCCCTCAGCCTCTGGTCATTCAGCCATAATATCCTGCATGCTACATCCTTTCCCTGTTACCTCTGGTTAACATGGAGGTGTGCACTCTCTTATCTAAAACTAAATTTGTGCTGTGTTATATTCCGTCATTACTAGGAACTTAAATTTCTTCCTCTTCTTTAGCATGTTTAACTTCTTTCTATAGGTTTCCTCCAATTAGTATTTAAACATGCTTATCAATATCATGTTGAAAACAAAAATAAAGCAACACGAAATTCCTTCCTGGATTCCAAATTTGCCTCTTGCTACATAGGAATGCCATTTTTTTACAATAATATCCCTACTTTTTAACTTTGGGCAGTAGAGACAACATATAGATACTCTCAACAATAACAATGCAGCTGAAAATGAGAGAATGTGGGATTTTTCCAACAATAGTCCTTAGTCTGAGTAAAGACTACTCTGACTCAAAGGTAGACTCCTCAGTTTGTCTGTAGCACACCAAAAACATAAAAATATTCCATATTTTTCCCTTTGCTTTTCCTCAGAGGCAGTTTGTTAGCTTTTCTCTAAAATATATAAAAATGTAACAAACAATAATCAACCTCAGAATAATTAAAGATGCAGTGTTGCCTCACAAACTATATAGCTAAAACACCCATACATTCTATAAAGTGCTATTTAGTTCTTTGTAGTAGTGGTTGTAAAATCACAAATCATGGTATTCAGGTTCATTTATGGGGGTCCTATAGTATGTCTGCTCATTTTCTAATGTTAATAAAAAGTGAAGTGTCTAATTAAACTTAATCATTTTACTACTTGTAATAAAGGTTCCTTTTCCTGGTAGAGGTCTAATGAAGACCACCAAGATTTGAAAGAGATAAGCAGGTATCCATCTTTTAGCAATGTTGACCAAAGTAATCTGAAATCCTTAAAAAAAACCCCAAAACACTAGAATAAGCATAATGTTTAACTGAAATGCTTAACCTACTCTTTAAAAAAAGTACATTAATCTTGCATTTTGTAGTATTTTTATAGCTTTGATGCAAGTCTTATAAAAAAACAAGTTGTATTTACTACTTCTATTATGGTTCTTTGACTGAACAATGTGAACTCTTTTTCTGGCAGCTTGATTTTGGCACACATTTGACTACCAAAAGCAAGAGAACCAATCTTCGATTGGGAAGATAATTATAATATAACCCACAATTCAATTCCAATAAAAAGAACAAGAACAACTGTTTAAAGTAGATAGTAAAAAAAAAAAAAAAAATAAGTTTGGCTGGGAGCAGTGGCACACATCTATAATCTCAGTACTTGGAAGGCTGAGACAGGAGGATCACAGATTTGAAGCTAACCTCAGCAACCTAGCAAGACCCTATTTTAAAAAAAGGGGGGGCGGTTTGCAGTGTAATTTGGAGGGGGCTTACAGTGTAATTTGGAGGGAGAATGCCCCTGGGTTCAATCCCTAGTCCCCCCTTTCCCCAAAATGTTTTTCTTTTTGTTACTTATTTTGTTAATTTATCAATTTCAATTCTACATCAATTCATCCATTAATTAATTAATTTACTTATTTGTTTAGGACTTTTGGATACAGCTTCTTCAAGTTAGGCCACACTTCATTATCGTACTGTCATTGTGAAAGTATTTGGACACCAAAATAAAAAGGGGTCTTCTTCAATTAGAGATATTTTAATTTAGTTCCTAAAACTCCAAATACTATGAAAAAATCCAAACTGATAATCAGCATCTGATAAATCGCCTTAAATAAGACCTCTCAAAGTAGGTCTTTAAATAAGCAACACTGAAGTAGGATTTAAGAAAATCCATGTCTCTCTAAAGAATCAAAATCCCCTTCAAAAAGAATTTTAGATATAAATACAATTGTGCATTTAACTTAACAATTCACTAAAACATATAATCTGAAAACTAAAAAAAGAAAGGGGACATTTATATACACAGTTCTGAAGTAACAATATAATGTCAACCAAATGATAGGGATAAAATAAACATACAAATGTTATATTCAAGGAAAAAAAAAGGAATTTTCTTACCCAAAGATGATTTTACTATTGACTTAATTCCTGCATAAACCAATGCTCCTTTGTTGCCTGGAGATTTCTGATCCACATCTTCTGTATATTGTTTCATAAGTATTTAAATGCATAGGAAATACTAGTGATGATGTATAACAACATTTCAAAACTAAAATTTGATTAGGAGCCAATTCATAATAGACATCAATATAAGTAAACATACTGTTATATGCTTTTCTTCTTCCTACACAATCTACAAAGCAATATTTCAAGTTCAAGAGTTTTATATGATACTTCATTTTAGTATTATGTAGCTTATAATGCATACAAAACATTCAGCATAGACCTTTCAGTAACTTCCAGAACATTCTACCTGATTTACCTCACAAACACACAAAGTAAAGGATATAGTGCAGAGTATACCAGAGTGACTTGAGCTGTGGATCTTCATTTCCTGCTAAAATGTGGTTTCTCCATACCTGTTCTGTATCAAGTCCGTACCTTGATAAGGCTCGAAGGCGCATTTTTGTTGCTATATCTTTTTCTAAAGAATTGTCATTTTCTTCTTCTGCACACTCATACAAATGACGACCACAAGCCCACATTAAAGATGTAATTGGGCTCCAGGCAAGAGATATCCTTTCAAAAACAGTGAAGTCAGACATTGTCCGGTTGGGGGTTACAACTATCATTCGATTTTGACTTGTTGGATGCCATGCAAAGGAAGCTATGTAATTGTCACAAGGTTGCACACTCCTTTCAATTATTGTGGGTTCAGTTTCATCCCCAATGGGAGTAGGTGTATGCTGCATATCATATAGCCTAATAATATTACTATCCCTTGTTAAAGTGGCAAGCAGACCAGTCCTAGTTGGACACCATGCTACTTTTGTTAAGGGTTTTGGTTGCTCAGTCAAAGTCAAAACTGGCTTCTCAAATTTTCTAAGATCCCATATTGCAACCTGACCTTCATAGAAGGAAGCAACACGATCATGAAAGTATGGGTCTACTGTTACCCCCTGAACAGCTTTTGTGTTTACAAACATCTTTTGGCTTGTATTCCGAAGATCAAATATGGCTAGGTTACGATGCATACCAGCAAGGAGAAGTTTTTGGTCTCGTGGGAGCCAACAAAGAGAGAGACAAGCATCGTTCTGTCCTAATTCATAAAGTGGTTTTGTTACTAATAATGTTGTTTCAGTTTCACCAGCTGAAAGTCTCACTTTTTCCATGGGCACAATATCAGGAGTATATTTGCTGCAGATATCCCATATTAGCACTGAAAAGTCAGCTCTGTGTTTATCTAGACCAGCAGCAAGCCAGTTACTATCTAACGGATTCCATGCAAGGGTATTACATTGTCGTGCATGCTTTGGAACAAATTCTTTTCCTATCAAATCTCTGAACTTTGAGTTATGATCTTGACCAAGACTGGTAAGCACAACTCGACCATTTGCTTGTCCAACTGCTAGGAGACACTCAGGATCATAATTGAGATACCATGCAACACATTTCATATAGGGTGTATCGGAATTTATTGATAGTAACGTAGCTGCAGAGTCTTCAGATAAACGTAAGGATCCAGCTTTGAGTTCTGAATTCATAGTAGATTCCACATGATAAAGGCTCAGTTCTGAGTCACAGACAACAAATCTATCGACCTGGTGTGGTGCCCACAGAATATCAGGTTTGGTACCGCTCATGTTTACTGATGTGCTCAGAGTCCAGTCAGGTCCATTCACTGAAAGTGTTTAAAAATAAAAAGGTTTAAAATACCAACAAAATAGCATTCTTAAGTTGAATAAGCTATTCAGAAAGTCAGGATATTCTCTATGTAAGTATCTTCTTTTTCAGTATATTTATATTTCTTCTCTCCATCTTCTATAAATTCAAGACAGTATTTACTGAAAGTAAATACTCCCTCCTATAAAATGAACTAGTAGGAACCTGAGAACCTTATCTTGGATTTATTTACAAGATCAATTCTCTCTCTTTTCTTTTTTGTTATACTAGGGATTGAATCCAGAGGCATTCTACCTCTGAGCTACACCTCCAGCCCTTTTTTACATTTTTTTTTGAAACAGGTCTTGTTAGGTTGCTCAGAGACTCACTAAATTACTGAGGCTGGTCTTGAATCTGTGATCCTCCTGTCTCATTCTTCCACGTAGTAGGATTAGAGATGTGTGCCACCATGCCTGACCCATGATCATTTATCTTAATTGTACTACTACCAGTACCATCAATTTAACCTCAGGGTTATAATAACTTTGGTGTAGTTAGTAAATTAGTAAGTACCATTCCTTTGAAGGGGGATAGTTTAAAAGCATTATGAATCATGTTCCTAAGCAACAGTTTTTACTGTCCAACAGAGCTTTCTTCAATCACAGAAATGTTCTGTAACCGTGCTAATATGGTAGTCACTTGTCATACTTGCCTACACTGGGCACTAAAAATGTGATTAGCTTAAAATTTTTTTCTGACTTTTTTTTTTTGGATACTGGTGATTGAGCCCAGAGCCTTGCATATGCTATGCAAGCATTCTATTGCTACATTCCTAGCCCTTTTTAAAAATTTTATTTTTGAGATTTCTCACTAAATTGTCTAGTCTGGCCTCAAACTTTACTGACTCAGCCTCCTGAGTAGCTGGGATTACAGGTGTATAACTGTACCTATCTAAATTTTAACTATTCACTTTTAACTAATTTAAAATAAATAGCCATATATGGACAAATAAAGCAGTATAATATAATAGAATAAACACTGGAATGTACTGAGTAAAGATGAGTTCTATTCCTAGCTCTACTGTAGGTTAGTTATATGTCTTGGAAAAATCATTTGTATGTGTTGGGTGTGGGGTGGGGTCTTTGTTTCCATCTGTACAACAAAAAAGTTGGTTTAGAGCATTCTCTCCCAAACCTCAGTTATTCATGTACCACTTCTACCATCATTTAATATTTTCTTTTAAATTGACCCATTTTTAAAAGTTGAAAATCAACTTTAATTTCATCATGAGCTTGATAAATTAGATATTAGATATTATGTGTTAATTATACTTTTTTCTAACATGTATTAAAATAACTATTAAAAGGGTTTATGTTTTATCCAAAATCACCCCTTTCATAAACATCAGTGCTTTGGGAAACTAAATTAAGTGAAAATTGGAGGCAAATGGAATTTCTGAAAAGATAAATATTCTAACAGTTCAAGCACAAACTAACTCTGGTATAGTTAGAAATGTTATTTAAGCAATAAAGGTGGCATATAAATATTTAAATGTCAGTTTCTAACTGAGGTTGGCAAGAGGTGTAAAATTTGGATTCAAAATAACCTTATAGTTTAGATTTGGAATGTCCTCCAAAAGCTCATGTGTAGAAGGCTAGGTCCCCAGTGCAGCAAGCTTCAGAGGTGGGGCTTTTAGGAAGTAATTGATGGATTCATAATCTGGATGAAGTACTGGGAGGCAGCAGAAACACAGGAGGTGAGACCTAGTTGAAAGAAGTGGGTCCTTGGGGGATGTGTCCTTGTTCCTGGCCCCTTTCTCCCCTACTCTGCTTTCTAGCAGACTCAAGGTAAGTAGCTTTGCTCCACCACACCCTCTCCACCATGATGCTCTCCCTCACTACAGGCCCACAGCCACAGAACCAGCCATCAATGGACTGCAACCTCTGAAACGAGGAGTCAAAATCAAACTTTCCTGTGAGCTACATTTCTCAGCTATTGTGTCACAGGTATGAAAAGCTGGCTAACATACATAAACATATTTGTAATCCTCACTGCAATTGATATCTGTAAAACCAAGTTGTCAATCAGGCATGGTGACACATGCTTATAATCCTAGTATTTGAGAGGCTGAGACAGGAGGAACACAGGTTTGAAGCTAGCCTCAGCAACTTAGCGAGGTTCTCAGCAACTTAGTGAGGTTCTCAGCAACTTATTAAGATCCTGTTTCAAAATAAAAAATAAGACAGGGCTGAGGGTGTGGCTGAGAGTGTAGCTCAGCTGTAGAAGAACTACCCCCCCCCCAAAAAAAAAAAAAACCTAGATTGTCAGGTTCTTAAGAGGGCAAAGAGACAACTCCCTCAACTCTACTCTGAGTTTCAGGTATAGAGCCTGGCACACTCTTAGTAAAGATATACTAAATAACTTAAACATAAGTAATTCCTTTTTTTTTTGGTGGTACTGGGATTGAACCCAGGGCATTCTACCTCTGAGCTACATCCCATTCCTTTACTTTTCGATCTTACAAAAGTTTCAGTCATGAGTTACTAGAGTCTGGAATTTCAAAGCCTCATATAATTTATATGATTAGAAAAAAACATTTGAGAGGTCTTACACTGACTTTATTTCCTTCCTTAACACTTCTGAAGCCCACCATTAATCATTTCAACTATATTCTTCATAGCTCCTTCAGTTTGGTCATTTCCTTTCCACTTTAGGTTTGGCTTTTCCTAATTTTAGCTCAGGCCAATTATTTACCTTCTTCTTTCCTCTACTCAGGTTGCCAAGTGATCCTAGACTAAGCAGAGTCTCAAGGCTGAGCAGACTGACTCCAATAAGAAATTAAGGTGTATAACCTGGCTGGTGTGTAGTATTGTCTCAGCAATTCTTTTATTCATCTTTCCATTGTGATTCCTTAGAAATTTTGCAAATGACGTTCCCACCATTTGGAGAACTCTTCTCTCCCTTCTTGGCCAAGTTAACACGTGCTCAACTTTTACATATATCAACCACTAACCCCTCCCTAGGCACTCTTTTGAGCAGTATTCTTTCCATTTAAATTACCTATTTCTGTTTCCTCTACTAGATTATAAGATCCATTAGATCCATCTCAAAAACAAAAAATATATTTTTGTTTTCATTGTACTTCTTCTAGTACCTAGCACAGTGCTAGGCACTTAATAAGTAATTTATTAAATGAAATATTTTTTTGTACTGGGGATGGAATCCTGGGGCATTCTACCTCCAAGCTAGATCCTCAGCCCTTTATTTACTTTTTATTGAAACAGAGTCTCGATAAGTTGCTGAGGCTAGACTCCAACCTGCAATTCTCCTGTCCCAGCCTCCCAAATACTGGGATTACAGGTTTGCGCCACGACACCCAGATAATTACATGTTAAATGAATGCATGTGTTGAATGGTTCTTCTAACACTTCTCACGTCTGCTATTTCCAGGTTTCCCTAATTTCCTCATGCTTAGAGACTGTCTCTAAGCCAAAAGTAAAGTACCTACTGTCACAACTAGTTACAATGATGGCCAAGAGCCCCAAAGTGAGCCATCCTAAGAAAGCAATAGATTATCTTTATTCTGTATCTGTTGATTGGACACCTTTTATATTTTAGGCACTGTTCTAAATGCTGGGAACATAGCAATGAACTGTGGCAGATAAGGTCCCTGGACTAATAAGGGTTGCATTCTAATCATGAAGTACAACTCAGTCTTAAAAAGAATATGAAAGTTTTAAGAATAGGGAAGAAGAGAGGCATCTCATGTAAGAGGAAGTAGCTAAGACAGCAAAAGGACAGATACTGCCAAGTGAAGGGTAATATCAATACCTTCACAAAAAGAGGAAGCCTTTAAATTAGAAAATATCCTGAGATTTGGCCCATTTTCCTATCTCCAAGAAAGAGAAATGCCTAAATAAACATGCACATTAGGCTTTCAGTTCACAGCCCTACTCTTTATAGAAATGGTCTATGGTAAGAAACTGGAAAAATCCAGTTTTCTACATGGAAAAAAATTCATCTCTAAAACACAAATAGTGTTACTGTAATTTAAAAAACTCTTTGATTTACATGACTTTCAACATAGAATTATGAGCATTACTTCTGATGCTATGTACTTTAAATATTTATATTATCCTCTACAAATTCTGATTACAATAACTCATACAGAATAACAGAACTTGAAAGTTAGAAAGAAACTAACAAATTCTCATTTTTTGTGGGACTAAAGATATTTTGTTTCTTATCAAAGATCTCACATCTTGTACTACTACATAGAAAAAGGGTTAGATATGTAGTTTGCAAGCTCCATACAAAACAAAAATATGGGGCCCCCTTATATGAAAAATTAGTAAAGCTCTCAAGATAGCGACAGCAGAGCTTTAAACTTAAGTGCTAGTCATTCAAAATGGTGGGCCCCATGCTACCACACAGGTTGCATATTATGAAGGTGGCACAGTAAAAAGAGGTGCATCTATAACTAACCTTTTATGAAATCTAATAACAATATAGATGGATCCTTGCTCATGAACATAATCAACTAGGAACCTAATGGAGAGCAAAGAAAACAACCTGGACTTGAAAATCCTTCCACTACTCACTAGCTCAGACCCTAACAAGTCCCTTAATAATCTAAGATCTTAAAATAGAGCCTATCTAATTTCCATCTTATAAGGTTGGGACAACCAAATGAAATGAGCTCTTTGGCTTCACACAGAGGTTAGTTATCACTACCATTTGTTAGCCTTGGAAGTTTATGTTTTCAAATGCTAGAGACACTGAAACAATTAGATGTAGAGGGGGTGGGGCTTGCAATAATTACAGTTTATATTTAGATTCTCACCTTCAAGTTTAACAAGTGATCACTTTCCTTCAGTGGTTTCTCAGCAAAGGAAAGCCATGTTGAGTCCGTGTTCATCACCAGAACATCTATAACAGCACTGTTCAACAGAAATTCAGAGAGAGCTATTTCATTTAAAATTCTCTAGCAGCCACATTTAAAAAGTAAAAGGAAACAAAATTATATTTAAAAATATATTTTATGTAACCCAGCATACCAAGTTATTATCCTTTCAACATATAATCAGTGTAAAAAGCATGACTGGGAACTTTTAATTTTTTTGTGTGTGCCAAGCCTTAGAAATCCGATATGTATTTTACACTTGGAGCACATCTCAACCCCACTTCGCTACTGGACAGAGAAGTCCAATACACTATAATACAAAGTATACAATCACATACTTTTTTCTTGTTGTATTCTACTTTTCTCACCACGCCAAATTACTGTATTATAAGAGTTTCAAGAAATTTCCAGTATTGCCATCTACAAGAAGATGCACTGCATATAGGCAAATTTCCCTTAAAATAGTTATGCAAAACACCCGCAAAAGCAGTCAATTGCTAAGCAATTTAGCAACTCATGAGGCTTTATTCATCTGAAAGAATGTTCACTACTCCTTATCTCAAGAGAACAGAGCTCACCGGGTGAGAGGCCCTTCAAGAAGTGTCTGGGCGCTACTGGAACTGGGCAGGTTGCTATTCCGGGTAAACCAGGAACCCCAGGGCGATTCCCACGCGCCAGACACCTGGCTGAGCCCGGCATCAAAGGCTGGGACGCGGCTCCGCACAAACCGGCCTCGGCGGAGGCTGCAGCGCGGCCCGGGCGTCCCCGAGGAGGTCCCCGCTGCCGCCCGGGGTCCCGCCGAGGCCCGGCCGCTCGCCCGCCCGACTCGGAGCTCATCCCACCGCGAGCAGCGCGCCTCCCGCGGGGACCTGCGCCAGCGCCGGGCCGCAGCCCCTGAGGCTCTGAACCGCGCCACCCCGGCCCTCGCCGCGGCCCGGAGCCGGGGAACCGAGACGCGCCCGTCCGCACTCACTGACCTGGGGTGGCGGCGCGGCGCCGAACGGCCGCTTCCGGCCCGAACACGGCCCCTCCCGCCGCCGTAGCCGGGACGCCGGCAAGATGGCGGCCGCGACGCGGCCCGTGACCGGGGGCACCGCGCGGGGGCCCGCGACCCCACTCAGCGCTACCGCCTGGCACGCGGAGTTCCCCGCTCGCGAGCCCCGCCCTGGCCTCGCCGGAGCGCCCGCCCCGGGGCGGGGCCACAGCAGAGAAGCCACGCCCACATACAGGCCCCGCCCCTGGACCGCCCGAGGGAGCCAGGATCCACCGCTGGTGGCTGGTGGGGTTGGGCGCTTCCTAGAATGCCTACGTCGGCTGCGAGCACACTCACACGCTTTAGCTCATTTGATCATTTTAAATTTCTATTAAGAATGATTGCGGGAGGTATAGTAGAAAACCTCAGGTTTTAGGTTCGTAATTTATTCAGTCTTTATTCTGTAAACAAGTCTTGAGCATCTTTGTGCACCCAGCACCGTGTTGGGATGCTGGGAATATAGGGGTGAAGTTAAATGGCATGGTTCCTGTAGGAAACAGGCCATTCGAGGGATGGCTTGTTGAGGCTAATACAGCACTACGCAGGAGAGACACCTGCTCGGTGTGGGTGGGTGGCCAGCAAAGCCTCCTTGAGGACCATGAGGTGAGGCAAGAAAGATGGATATGAGGTTAGCCCGGAAAGGGCTCCAGGCAGAAAGGGTTGGAAGAGAAGAGCCTTTTAAGCGCTGTGGAAGAGCGGGTGCTGGGGCAGGAGAGAGAGTTGGGCAGTAGCTACAGTAGTCCCCTCCCCCCACTTACCTATGGTTTTGCTTCTCAGGATTTCAGTTGTACCCCACCCCAAAGAGAATTTTGAAAATATTAAGTAGAAAATTCCAAACATAAACAATAAGTTTTCATTTTAATTTCTGAGTAGTGTGTGAAATCTTTCAGTTCCCACTCAGTGTGCCTTTGTCCAGCATATTTATGCTGTATACCCTACCCTTGAGTAGTCAGTTAGTCGTCGTCTGGATTTCACCACTGGTGCTTGTATTCGAATGACCCTTATGCAGTAGCCTAACCCTACATCAGAGTGCCCACATCATTCGCCTCGCTTCATCGTACTACATAGACATTGTATCATCTCATCATCACAAGAAGGATGAATACTGTACAATAAGATGTTTAGAAGGAGAGAGGGAGAGACCACATTCACATGAAATATATTATAGTGCAGTCAGCTGTCTACAACCTGGGGCTCTGCATCTGCAGATTCACCAACCACAGATGAAAAATATTTGGAAAAATTGTGTCTGTGTACATTTTTCCTTTAAAATACAGTATAACTACTGTTTACACAGCATTTTCATAGAATGAGGCATTATAAGTAACCTAGAGATGGTTTAAAATATATGGGGGTGTGTGCATAGGTTATATGTGAATGCCACCCCATTTTATATGAGAGTTTGGGTAATACCAATAGATGACTATAATGTCACATTTTATTATTAAATATTGTTACTACTCTAAATGTGCCTAATTTATAAATTAAACTTTATCATAGGTATGTATGGGTAGTAAAAAAACATGGTATATAGGGTATTCTGTACTATTTATGGTTTCAAGCATTCACAGGTGGACTTAGAACATATCCCCCAAGGATAAGGGGGGACTACTATATGGTTGAGCAGAAGATATGGAGAGAGGTTAAGATGCTACAAAGGCATGGGAACCAGCTTAGTGATTTGGGATGGACTTTTCCCTAAAAGCAACAATGGAGCCAGGGGAGTGGGTGGTATGACCAGTTTTTCCACAGAGAGCTAGAGAGATAGGGTATCCCAATGAGAGATGATGGGAACTCAAATTACTAACGATAGGGAGAACATGGATGGAGAGATATGAGTGACCTGGAAAGTAACTTAGAAGACAAGATGAACAGAGCTTAGTGATCCATCAACTGAGTGACAAAGAGGATTCCAGGCTGTGGCTCCTGTACCTGGGTGGTGCTCCACAGGAATTACATGTCTGACACTGAGGTTCTCTTCAGATGTCTGACAACCTTTGCTGGTCTCTTCATGCTTGAGAACAGGTGGTCTAGGTTTGTGGTGGTGACTGATATAAACAGAACACTGAGCTTAGTCCTGATGATCTTCAAGGCAGATTGTTTTGGTAAGAGCATGAGTTTGGGGAAAGCATTGCCTTTTTACTCCCGTGGCTGGCAGGGTGGAGACAGGAAAATGCTGTATGGCTGAGGAAAGATGTGACAGGACTCATCACTTCAACATTATTTTGTTCTTCTCCTCAGTGGTTTTGGCCTCAGCCCCAAGGCCCCACACACCACCTCAGATCAGTATGAATGCCCATCTTACCCACTCCTGCTATCTGTAGCTGAGGAAGACTGCCCCACCCAAGCTCAGGAGTTGATCAGGCCTTCTACTTCAGAAAGAAAGTCAAAACTGTTAGGTAGGAATCTTCCCAGCCTCCTACTACTTCCTCTTTCCCCCTCCAACATCTTCATTTACCCCCGCCCACACACACACCCTTATCCTCTTAGCTGACATAGAGGAAGAGGAGGGACCCCATATTTTTGCAACCTGGCAACCTCATTTTCTCCTCTCCCGTGTATCTTCAACCTCTCCATTTCTACTGGCCCTTTTCCTTCACCTGCTCAAGTCCCTCCCATGCTCTCCTCCAGAGAGGACTGCACTCGCTCTCTGTAATCCCACTCCCTAATGTCCCCCGAGACTCCCTCCACTCAGCTCTCAGGCCACAGCACCATTTGTCAAGGTCATCAGTGATCTCCCAGCTGCCAGTTCCAATGGCCAAGCTTGCTCCTTGCAGCTTTTGACTTTCTCAATTGCTTTCTCTCTTAAAATATATTCTCCACTTGGTTCCATATCATTAGTCTCCTCTTATTCACCTCTGCCCTGCAATTTCTTGAACATGGTGAGTGTGCTCTTCCTCAGGGCCTCTGCACCAGCTCTTACCTCAGCCTGTAATGCTATTTAACTAGAATCTGCACAACATACTCTGGATTGAGCTAAGGAGTGCTCTAAAAACTTCTCTGATGCAATTTAATCCTTCTGGCAAATGCTATGAATCCGCTTTCCCATTCAATAAATATTTTTTAATACATACTATGCAGCAGGTGCTAGTGGAAATCAAATATTCTGTACTAAAAGGTTGTTACCACAAGGAATGTGGTTGAGTAGAGAAGGGGAATCAGTTCCAAGAAGAACAAAATGAATAAAAAAAAAAAAGAGTATCACCTTTTTTATCCCTATAATGCATGGAACTGATGGGAATATGAAAAGAATACCCATTCACAAAGCTTGGGTGAAAAAGAAGTGGGGAAGGAATGACATTAACTGGACAGGGTGTGCAGAGTAGATAAAAATACTATTTTAAGATGTATTCTACATGGTTTCACTGAACATGTATTCTATGGTATGTCCTTTTAGGTCCTTGTGGTTAAGCAGAGAATAAAGCACACAAAGTCCCTGTGTCTTAGTTAGATCAGGACTTAGGCTGATGGGATGATCTGCCTTCCTTACCACCTGGCTTCCATTTCTGATCTATATTTCTTTTTACTATTTGCCAGACAACAGGAAGAGAGAAGAGGAAGGGCATACCAAGAAGCTTCTCCTACTGGAGATTGAACTCTGGGGTGGCCTACCACTGAGCTACATCCCACTACTACTACTACTACTACTACTACTACTACTACTACTATCATCATCATTTTAAAATTTGAGATTGAATCTCACTAAGTTGCCAAAGCTGGTCTCCAACTGGCAGTCCTTTTGCCTCATCTTTCTGAGTCACTGGAGGTGCACTACCATGCCCAACATTGTGTCAGAGATTTGAACAGACTGGTTTGAGATTATACTAGTTGGCTTTACTAAACATGTATTTTATTTTATTTACTTTTTTTGCTGTACTGGGGATTGAACCCAGTACAGCATTCTGCCTCTGAGCTACATCCCTAGCCCTTTTTAGTTTTCATTGAAATAGGGTGTTAGTAAGTTGCTAAGGGTCTTTCTAAATTGCTGAGGCTGGTGGCAAACCTGTGATCCTCCTGTCTCAGTCTTTCAAGTATTGGAATTACAAGTGTGGGCCACTATGCTCGGCTGGATCCAGGGCTTTAAAAAATTTTTTTAAAAAATATTTTCTATTCTGTTCCATTGGTTCATTTGTTATTACATTAAGTGAGATTACTCAGTCACAGAAAGTGAATGATCATATTTTTTTTCTTTCATATGTGGGGGCTAGGGAGTAATTGGGATCTAAGAGGGACTTTAGATAAATGGAAGAGAAACACCAGTGGAGTCAGGGAGGTGGTCTGGGGAAGGTTGGTGGGTGTGGTGGGGAGAGAGGGAGAATTAATGAATTAATGAAGGAAACACTTCCACTGAATTTATGTGCGTATGTGAGAAGTGAGAATACCAATGCCAGTCTCAAAATCTTGCATGGGGAAGGAGGAGAGTGGGGAGGGAGCTGGGGGAAAGCCCACCAACTGCTGTGTGTATGTCACTATCAATATGAAACACATTAGGATGTGAGACTATCATGCACTAATAAAAGTATAAAAACAGTGAGATTCAAAGTGATATATTAATACATGCACATCTTTTAGAGTATTTCCTTCCACATCCCAACCCACTCCCCCCTTCTTCCCTCTCTGTACATGTTAGTGACATTGGTAGTGATGCCTTCATAAATGTACATAGCATTATTTGAATTATTTCCTTCCTCGGTCCTCCTTTTCCCACTCCCCATGTTTCTCCCCTACTGCCTCCGACTATTCTGCTGGTTTCTATTCTCATTTATCTGCAGTCCCTTTTGTTTCCTATTTCCTCTCTAGATTCCACATATGACCCTGACCCTTGACTTTCTGAGACTAGCTGATCTCCTTGAGCATAATATACTCTAGTTCCATCTATTTTTCTGTAAATGACACAATTTTGTTCTTCTTTATTGCTGAGTAGGATTCCATTGTGTATATTTCCCATAATTTTATAATCCACTCATCTGCTGATGGACACCTAGACTGGTTCCATAATTTGGCTATTGTGAGTTGTGCTGCCATAAACGTGGTTATACATGTGTCACTATAGTATCCTGGCCTTAATTCTTTTGGGAAGACGCTGAAGAATGGTATAGCTGGGAAAGGTCCCAAATCTTCATCCAATCTCACTGATGTGGATGTGTCGTCAGATGTTAGCTGCTCCATGACAAAGAAATGATTTTGAATGAGGCAGTTTTCTCAGGCAAGGCAGTTTCCAAAGAAGGCTGACAGCTGAGGGCTGTCTGCTGCCAGAACTCCCAGCAGCTGAAGCGATACGTCATTCATTCCTAAAAGAGGACCTGGAAGTACATCACAGGGTCTACCGCATCTTCATCAAGGCTTTACGAGGATCATACTATTATGTTCCCATTTTACAGATGAGAAAATGGAGGCACAGAGCAGTTAAATGAGTTACACAAGATTACCCATTTCTTAAGAAGTGGGGCTAGGAAGCAAACCTAGACAATCTGGCTCCTACATTGTGTTTATAACCACTGGCTCATATGCTATAAAATGGAATAGCCATTTGAGCTAATTCTGGTTGGAAATGATAATCTTTTTTTTTTTTTTTTTTTTTTTTGTGGTACTGGGGATTGAACTCAGGGGCATTCTACCTCCGAGCTATACCCCCAGCCCTACTTTTTATTCATTATTTTGAAACCGAGTCTCACTAAGTTGCGGAGTATCTCACTAGGTAGCTGAGGCTGGCCGCGAACCCGGATCCTCCGATCTCAGCCTCCCAAATGCTGGGATTACAAGCGTGCACCACCATGCCCGGCTCTGGAAATGATAATCTTTTAAAGGAAGGATTGGCAAACCTTTTTTTTTTTTTTTTTTTTTTTTGGTAAAAGGCCAGATAGCAAATATTTTCAGCTTTTAAGGCTACAGCATCTCTGTCACAACTATTAAGTTTTGCTGTGGGAGTACAGAAGTAGTCATAGATAGCACATGAAAAATAATCACAGCTGCGTGCCAGTGAAACTTCTTTTATAGAAACAGGTGGCTGGCTGGTCTGGTTTTTCCCTCCCTCCCTTCCTTCCTTCCTTCCTTCCTTCCTTCCTTCCTTCCTTCCTTCCTTCCTTCCAATACCCAGGGGTGTTCGACCATTGAGCTACACCCCCAGCCCCATTTTATGTTTTATTTTAAAACAGGGTCTCACTAAGCTGCTGAAGGCCTTGCTAATATGCTGAGGCTGGCTTTAAACTTGTGATCCTCCTATCTCAGCCTCCCAAGTACTAGAATTACAGATATGCATTACCATGCCTAGCCTCTATCCCTGTTTTAGAAAAATTATTTAAAGATAGAGAAAATACTTATGATTTATTGTTATAAGAATAAAATAATACTGAATAGAATAAATATACTAGTGATCCTAATATCATCATAATTATTATTAATATTATTATGATACTAGGGATGGAACCCAGGAATGCTCTACCTCTGAGCTCCACCCCCAACCCTATTTTATTTTTTTATTTTGAAACAGGGTCTCATTAAGTTGCAAAGGGCCTCATTAAGTTGCTGAGTCTGGCCATGAACCTGAGATTCTCCTGTCTCAGCCTCCCAAGTACTGGGACTATAAATGTACACCACTACACCAGACTCTAAACTTATTTTAACAGGTGAAATTTTACAGTAGATTTTTCTGTGTGGCAGATCTAAAAATCATTATTATTTTCTTCATTAATTTTTTGTATAATGTAATTTTTGTTTATATTAAATGTAAACATGTTTTTAATGAAAATTTTGCTTTTTTAAAGATTTAAAGTTGGAGAGAATGGGGTGGCAAATTCCATCATGATAGTTACATTCTAATCCTAAACCCACAAAATGAAGGCATAAGTCCAATTCAGTCATTAGGTGCCTTATCAACTGGAGCAGTTTTAGGACACTGTGACATGAGTGATGCTAACATTTTCTACTTTGCTCATTGTTTGTATAAGATCTCTGTTTTGTTTGTGGGTGATTTGGCTCCAATCTTCTGATAAACATGGAAGCACTAAAGTAACAGCTATCAACATTACTGTCAAGTTGGCTCTGTCAATCCTAGTGTAACCATAGCCATATTATTGCCTGGTCTTCACCCCTTATTGGACAGGATTTGAGCAAATTACATTTGAGAGTTGGAAACAGATGATATGGCTAAATTCTGCCAGTCTCTTTGCTCCCATCACTACTGCCATGGTTTAAGTCTTTAATACTCCTCAACCAGATAATAATATCCCCAACTGGTCTCCGATCCCTCTGTTCCTCCCTGTTTTATCCTTCTATGTGTGGCCAGGTTGATCTTCCCGAGGCACACCTCAAATGACCCTTTACTTAGAACCCTTTGTTGGTTCATGTGCCCTGTAGATCAACTTCAAAACTCCTCATCCTGGACTAGAGATGTTAGTATTATAGGTCATAGTGATTGTGAGAAATAAAATTTGTACTTTTAGTAAATCAAATTAACTATAATCTAAAACAGACAAAACCCAAAGAAGTTGTATATGAAGCCTTCAGTTAGTAGTAAATAAAATAAACCAAAACAACAAAAAACATTCCCAGAACCAACACTAGAAGATAGGTGTCATCAGAATGAAGATGAAGCATTCAGAACCAACATCTTTTGAGGAAAAGATTAGGTCCTAGCAAAATCAAGACATACCTGATTGGCCCAGGTTGGTAACTTGGATTGTTTCTGATGTAACATAAAATTATAACTAGAAAATCTTCAAATAGATAATGGGCTTGACTTCCATGTGCTTCAAATCTTGTATCATTGGTAGCTCCTTTGACAGCTAAGCCTAATTTTCTTGACTAAGTATAACTGTAACACAAGAAAGAACAGAAGAGGTAAAAAATTAGAAGCATTAAGAGAATCAGAGCCGGGCGTGGTGGCGCAGGCTTGTAATCCCAGCATTTGGGAGGCTGAGACCGGAGAATCCGGGTTTGTGGCCAGCCTCAGCTACCTAGTGAGGCACTCTGTAACTTAGTGAGACCCTCTTTCAAAATCAAGAATAAAAAATAAGGCTGAGGATATAGCTCATAGCTCGGAGGTAGAATGCCCCTAAGTTCAATCCCTAATACCGCAAAAAAAAAAAAAAAAAAAAAAAGAGAGAGAATCAGAATTGAATCAGAACAAACATGATAAGGAAACAAGTTTCATTCTCAAGTTTCAGTCTTTTTGAAACCTTTGAGATAGTTTTATAATCATTGCTTCTGTTGGGTGTATTTTGTCTTCCTTTGAAAAGCACTTAAAAGAATTTGCAGCTTTAATCTCAAGAAGAAAGATTAAGTTTGCAACAATGCATAAGAGTTTGGGGGAACTCTGACTCATTAAAGTAGTAGATTTTAATGTGTTGGTTGAATAAATGAGGCAATATATATTAATTATTACATTATTAATTATTAGTATTAGATATTAGTAGATTTTTAATGTGTCGGTTGTATAAATGAGGAAATATATATTAATTATTTAAAGATTAATAAGTCACATGTAATAGTGGTGAATATTCCTCTCCATGCAATATGCACAAATGCTCTCAGGATATTTTTTTAAAAAGAGTTCAATATGAGGCTGTCCTTATTCTGGCCCAACATATTTTTTCCACTTGATCCCTAACCCTTACTAGCTCCAGCCCACTGCATTGTTTCTAATTACTATCCCAGAGCACTTTCCTTATAATGTACCTTTGTTCTATTCCCTCCCCTCCATGCCCTTCTTCAAGATTTAGAAAAATTAATTCTAACCATGTCTCAAGATATATCCTTCCAGCTCCTCCTTAAAATCTCTGGCTACCTGGGTAGTAGTTCATGCCTGTAATCCCATTACAAGGGAGGCTGAGACATGAGGATTGCAGATTCATGGCCAGTCTCAGCACTTACTGAGACCCTCAGCAACTTAGTGAGACCCTGTTTCAAAATAAAATATAAAAAAAATAGCTGTGGGTGTAGCTTGGAGGCAGAATGTACAGTACCAATAAATAAATAAATACATAAGTAAGTAAATAAATAAATAAACCCAGTACTGGGTTCAATCCCCAGTACCAAAAAAAAAAAAAAAAGGAAAAAAGAAAGAAAAAGAAAAGTCTCCTGCTGTTAGAAGTAATGTCTACCCATCTGGACTGTTCCAGTATTTGGCTGTTCCTCTCTTGGACTCTTAGTCTCTTTAAACACACACACACACACACACACACACACACACACACACGCAGTGTTAAAATACTACTGTGTTATATACTTCTATTGGAAATTCTCTGGGGAAGATACATGTTATAATCATCACTGTTTCTCTCATTAATTATTGAATTGAAACAATGAATACATGATGAAAAATTATACAAATACATGAATGCTTTCATTCCAACTGGAAAATTAAAACAATATTGAGAAACATGTCTTAAAATTCAGATATTCTTACCACACACAATTGTTTTCATTTCTCTGGATGTCTTTCAAAATTTAGCTATGCTCATACTGCATGTGGTTTGTGTAATAGGATATTAAAAATGGGATTTGCTGTCGATAGTTTTGGCTAAAACCCCAGTAGACTGGCACAGAACCATAGATGATAAACACTCCCACATTCTAAAGTGAGATGTTACTACCTATTTAGAGCTAGACAAGATTTTGCAACCCTAAGAACCAGACCTTCTTTAAAGACATGAAGGGCTTGGAACTAAAGAATCTGGGAGAAGTTTCTTTAGAGAAACTAATTTCCTGTGAGTCTCCCTCTAATCCCCTAGGAGAGGTCTGAGGGTACTGTTTTCCATGGAGAAGTTGATTTGTATGTCTTGGAACAGGGAGGTGGGTAGGAAACAGGGTGGGCTGCCATCGAAGCCATTCCTGTAAAGTCCTTAGGGAAAGCCCCTGGGCCTGGCTAGTTCTGCAGGCCAAGAGGTGAGCAGTGAGCCTGTTAAGAACAACCTTCACTCTCAGAGTTTGTCTGGATAGGGGATGCATGAGCATACCCCACACTGGATGGGGCCATGAAGGTGAGAGTCAACCTGGAGGAGCCAGTAGAACTTTCTGGCAAGAGTGAGGTGTCCTCCACAGAGACATGTTGGAGGTTCTCCATTGGGAGAAAGAGGGTGTGAAGTGGAGATTGCATTTGACACTTGCATTTTAAGAGACCTTGCGTTTTAAGAGAACTTCAGATGAGAGATCTCCGGTGAAGCAAAGTCTCTAAAGTATGCACAAGAGCTCCACAGTGAGAAAACAATCACTTGAACACGCTCCAAAATCAAGGCAAGCCAGTAGCTGGTCAAGGAGGCCTTTCCTTCCCCACCATCTGGAATGGCCCAGAAGCAGCTCTTCATGAGTTCCAGGAAAACAGAGAGGCATAGAGTGGAGAAATAAAAGTTAACCATGGCCCCCTTCCCAGCGCAGGCTTCTAGTCTGAAGTAAGCCTGAGCTGAGGAAGAGAGAAACTTCAAGTTCAGCTTTGGCTACTACAAGGGGTAAATACTTTATGGGAACGAGATGTTTTCTAGGAGTAAATGCACAAGGAACTTTTTATATCAAAGACTAACCCAAAGATTAATGACCCTTGCCTGTGATTTCATCCAAGTTACAAAGAAAATATCCTGCCCCCTAAAAATAGAATGAGCAGTGAAGTAAGATAAAGCTGTTTTATGATGCATCCTAAGGAGCCTTGCTTTTTCAATGAAATGATAACATCCACTGTAATCAGGGTAAACACATAATTTCTTGTTTTTAAAAATAGACTAAAAATTTCAACTCCACACAAAGATGGTAATTGCATAAAAAGTGTGATGTTACCAAGGGTAGAAACCTGTAGTTCTGCAAGTGGCAGATTCAATGCCTGGAGGAAAGGCCAGTTGCATCACAGCTATTCTGACAAGTTATATAACACGAGTCTTGAGAAAGAAACATTTTTTTAACCTGGAGTTATAAAGAGAATGATGCTGTGTATCACGAGGAGCATTCACATGGCATATAAATTAAGCAAATGCCTAGACTGCTAACAATATTATTATGGGGAGGATGTTCAGATAGAGAATTTAAAAATAATCTCCCCAGGAAGCAGTTTAGTTTTTATTAATGCAAAAAAATCATCTCTGTAATTGTTTATTTAATGGTTTAAAAGTTAGAGTTTAAAAGTTTTTGACATGTCAGCCAAGGAAGTGCATATCTATCATATTCACTTCTTTGTGAGTATGCCAAAAATAAGTGAATTGAGCATAAATTGAAGAAACTTGAAAAAAAGAAGCAGTGAGGAAGTTTAAACTTTTAAAAAGTTTTCTATTATCTGAAAGAAGCCAAGTTCATCTTTACAAAATAAAGCATTTTGGGGGTGCCTAAATTTTAGTATGTGAATTTTTTTTTTTTTTGCGATACTGGGGATTGAACTCAGAGGCATTCTACCTCCGAGGTATACTTCCAGCCCTATTTTTTAGTATAGCTCGGAGGTAGACTGCCCCTGAGTTCAATCCCCAGTACCACAAAAAAAAAAAAAAAAAAAAAGAAAGTCAGAGCAGGAGGGATCGCTTCAGCCAAACTCCAGAGTTTATATTTTTTTTCCTTCTCACATACTTACAAAAAGGGGATGGGTGGGAGGAGGTGGGGCTGAGGTGGCTTTGTGCCCCAGTGTGTAAACCAGAGGGGCTGATTCCATGGATGGTCTTGATCCTCATATGAGTGT